>CALSCQ010001597.1:0-14559 GCA_943704525.1 Pigoraptor vietnamica | reverse complement strand
GGGGGGGGCAAGCGCCGTGTCACGAACGAATATCAAAGATACCGGCACATACGCCAAATTATACCAAATTATAGGGTTATAGGTAGGCGGGGACACAAGACCCACTTTGCCAGACGCGATTTCAGCCAGTCGACGGCGTGGTCCATGGAGTGCGCCTTCCGCGCTCCGATGCCCTCGCCAAACACGGCACCAAGCCTCTCCTGTCAAGCGAGTGCAGTGTTGAGTTTCGTACGGTTGAAAAGCGCGCGCTGATTTTCGTGTACCCACGAGTGCGGAACTTGAAGGATCGGAGCGCACGAGCGTGCTGCGCAGCCGCTTGTGCGTCCACTCCCGCGCGCGGTCACAAAAAGCGGCAGTCTCCTTCGCGCAGTTTTGAGCATCCCCATCGGCAGACACGGGGTAGCTGAACTCAATCATGCATCTACGAGGGATGCAGGTAATAGCGACCTTCAACCATGAGGACCCAAAGTATAGCCGTAGGCATGGCCAACAAAAACGCACCTTATGGTAGCATCCGCAACACGCGCGTTCGAGAGCGCCACGTCGCAAACGCAGAGCTTTCCGAGAAGCTTTCCGGCGCTTGGAATGGCCTCGAGCGCCCGCTGCGCATTGCCCTGCGTTGTGAACAAGCGGCAAAGCAGATGCGTTTTGAGGATTAGATGGCCGCTTGCGACGCACCAGACTCACAGCGAAACGTAAAGAAGGACTAGATGGCCGCTTTGCAACGCACCAGACTCACAGCGCAAAGAAAGAAGGAAAGATGTGCCAGTCCCTTTTGAGTTCACGATGTTTGCGAGGCACACACACATCCGCAGACCCACCAGTTCCCGCAACCGGACTTGCAACCTCGAGAGGAATGCAGCAAGTTCGTTCGCCGCGCGTTCGCAGTCGGCAAGCGCTTCGGCGACACGCGCCGCGTTTCCGCTCTCACCACGTCCCCCAGCGAGTGCTTGTGCGTCCGCCCCTGTCTCTTGCGCCCCAGCCAAGCGAACGGCCGCCGCCCATGCACTACAGCGAGCCAGCCATTGCTGCGCCTCCGCCTCGTCGTCCGCCGACATTGCGACGACACGAGACGAAGGCACAGCCGACGCAAACTCCGCCCAACGGGCCCTTAGAGGTTTTGAGAGCCGCCTCCTTGCTTGGTAACGCCGCCTGTTACGATTTGTAACAGATCTGTAACACACGTGTCCGTCCGAGGTTGCGGCTGTTTTTCCCGCAAGGTGTCATGGTGCGGCACGTGTCCTGTCACACAGTGGCATCGCACAAATCCTTTTCTCCTTGCGCGTGCGCATTTGGGGAGCACTTTGGGAACGCGACTGAGATTTTTGTGTGTGGCGCCGTCGTGAGCTTTCCCCTCGTGCTCCTGCACTCGTGGCCGCCGTACGCGTGTTTCACCCCAAGCGGCCCCTGTGTGTGTGGTGATGTTTTCGCTTCCGTCACGGTCCAAGTCGGGTCATTGGTTGCACATCTGCGAAGACCCCACGTCGTGTGAGCAGTGCGGCAACGCCCCCCGTCGCGCGAGTCGCTCGCCCCGCCCGCAGCGCGCGCACCCGCCCGCTAGCCCTGGTGTCGCGGAAGGGACTGCTGACGCGGTCGCATCTCCTCTCCCGATCAAGACAGACGACGAAGAAATGCGTGGACCGAGCATCATCTCCGGGTCTTCCCACCCCGTGCTTGCGAAGAACATTTCGGAGTGAGTGTTTAGTGCGCATGTAACGTAGAGGCTGCGATGAATGCGGCCTTTTGGGGTTGTTTTTTCACAGCCGCTGACGCGCTACTTGTGACACGCAGATATCTCAATGTCGCGCCGACGAAGGTCGAGCTGGGCAAGTTTTCGAATCAAGGTGCGTGGTGCATAAATGTGTTTGACCTTTGTGTGAAGACACCAAGAGGGGAAGACGGCGCTTAATTCTCCCTCGCGCCGCGCAGAGACGTCCGTGGCCGTTGAAGAGTCCGTCCGCGGGGAGCACGTGTTCATTGTCCAGAGCGGTTTTGGCAATTGGTGCGTGACTTGCCGCGCGCACTTTACGGGCATCTGCATCGCGAGTCACAAAAGGGCACACGTGTGCTCCGAACAATTCTGTACCTTGCGACCTTGCACACGTTGTTGTGTGGATGGCTTTCAACACACAGTTGCACTGGTCGTCGACAATGCCCGTGGTCTAACCTTCACTCTGTCGCCGTGCCCTTTTTGCCCTCTCTTCAGCCACGTGAACGACTCGCTCATGGAGCTGCTCATCCTCGCCAACGCGTGCAAGACGGCGTGCGCCGAGCGCGTCGTTGCGGTGATTCCGTACTTCCCGTACTCGAAGCAGAGCAAGAAGAAGAAGGCCCGCAGTGCGATTCCCGCGAAGCTCGTCGCCGACATGCTCAAAATGGCCGGTGGGATATACGCGCCGCGCTTGCATCGCCTTCACGATAACTGTCCCTTCGGTGCTCGTCATCCCAGCGAAATCGACGTCTATTGTTACTGTTGGCCTTGTGTGTTTGGGTGTATGTGGTTTGCTGTGACCCTGCTGACAGTGCTGCGGTTGCCTCCGTCCCCCTCGCAGGCGTGCAGCAGGTGCTCACGATGGATCTCCACGCGTCCCAAATGCAAGGGTTCTTCAACATGCCCGTCGACAGCCTCTACGCACGGGTGCGTGTGCGGCGACTGCGACGGCTGCTTGATGCTCCTTCGCCCACTGTCCGGCGTGCATGATACGTCCTTCGCCACATGTGTGCGCCCTGTTGATCCATGCGAACTTTTCTCTCACTTCTCTTCATTGACTTCTACCCCGCCTTCAACTCACACCTCTTTGTTCGCGTGCCGTCCGCAGCCACTCATCGCCAAGTACATCCGGGAGAATGTGCCCAACTACCAGGAGGCCGTCATTGTCAGCAAGAACGCCGGCGGTGCCAAGCGGTGGGCGCCACATACACACACACTTACGTGCACAAACACACACACACACACACACACGCACATGCACACTCACGCACACATGGAATGGACACACGACAACAGCCCACAGCTGTTGCTGTCTGTTGTACAAGCACTGACTCGGCGTCGTGCACTGCGCCCGCAGTGTGACGTCTCTGGCCGACGCGCTCGGCGCGGACTTTGCCATCATCCACGAGGAGGAGCCCCACATGAACAATAAGAAGAAGGATGCCTCGGGCGCGGCTTCTGCCGGACAGCAGGCGCACGGGCACGGGCACGAGCACCACGCACACACGCACGAGAAGGATCATAAGGGAGAAAAGGAGAAGAGCGCGAAGCAGGCCGAGATGGTCCTTGCGGGCGATGTTGCCGGCAAGACGGCCATTATTCTGGTGGGTTGGCGGGAACACGCAGATATGCCTTTGTTCCTCCGTAGTGGAAGTGGTTGCAAGGACTTGCAGACTGCGCAAGCGTGCTTTTTGCGTGGTGTTTTGATTGCTTTTCTGAACCTGAGCTCTCCACACTGTCCTCCCTTTGTTTCCTGTGACCTTTTCCGCTGTTGTGTTGCTCCGACCAACAATTGTTAATGCAAGCAACTGTGCAGGACGACATGATGGATGGCTCGAAGGCGTTCTGCGCCGCCGCGCGCCTGCTCAAGGACCGCGGCGCCACCAAGATTTACGCGATTGTAACGCACGGCATTCTGTCTGGGAACGCGCTCGACCTCATTGCTTCGTCGCCCATCGACGAGGTGGTCGTCACGAACACCATCCCGAACGACTCGAAGGCCGCCGCGTGCAACAAGATCAAGGTCATTGACGTGAGTCCGCTGCTCGGCGAGGCCATCCGGCGCATCTTCAACGGCGAGTCGGTCTCGTTTCTGTTTGAGCGGAAGAACATTTGAAGAAGGTGTGCGAGTGATGGCGTAATGGCCGCAATAATTGTTGCGGAGTGTCGGTTGTTTGGGTCGAGGGGAACGTGGTGGCGTGTGGCGTCGCATTCCCTCGCGTTGGTCGTGTGGAGTGTCTCGAGCTTTTGGCGTGCGTTTGCGTGCTGCAATACAAAGGAATGGGCGACAAAAACGCGCGCAATTTGCCACGAGAACGCCAGTCGTTGGTTTAATATGGCCGGTAGTGTCCACCGTACGCCGGCTGAGGCGGAGACGACGCGTACGGAGCGGCAGGCGGGGGCACCGGAGACGACAGCAAGTGCGGCTGCGCTGCGTAGCTTGCGGCTGGGGCAGGAGGCGCGGCATACGCATACGACGGTGCAGCCTGGCCAAACACGGGTTGGGGGACTTGGTGGGCGTAAGGAGCAGTGTGTCCGTACGCCGGTGTCTGCGGCTGAGGAACGTGCGACTGTGCCCACTGCGCCGTGGGGATGCCGCCGGCTGCAGGCTGCGGGGCGCCGTGCGGCAGGGCACCGTATCCTGGTGCACTTATGGGAGAGTAAGCAGTAGACGGTGCGCCACCGTAAGGGCGGGGAGCCGCAGGGACACCGGCGTCGGGCTGCGCATACCCCGGAGGCCCAAAGTGAGTCGGCGGAGCGGCAAGCGACTGCGACGGGTACGGCTGCGGGTAGGCAGTGTAGGGCTGTGCGTGTTGGTACGGCGCGGGTGCGGGCGGATGGCTTGGTATGTGCGCGCGTTCTGGTGCGTGGCTCGGCGGCCGCGAGCTCTGCTGCACGTGTCGCAGATGTTCAGCGATGGAGCCGGCATCGAAGGCAGGCGGGGCATGTGGCAATGATGCGTGCGGACGAGGGCCGTCATACGGAAGATGTGCGTGTGGACGAGGGTTGTGCGGCGGGGAGTGCGCGTACGCGTGCTGCGGGGGTGGCGGGGGGCCGCCGTGCGGGCGCGTGTCGTAGTGGGCGGGCGGTCGGCCGTACAGCGGCTCACGGGGAGCCATCCGTGAGTCCCTTTCGCGCTCTCTATCGTTATCGCGGCGCTCGTACTCACGGCGGCGATCGTCATAATGAGCGCGTCCACGCGGCGGGGGCGGGGACGGCGAGGGTCGTCGCTGAGGGCGGTCTCTGTCATTGTAGCGGGGGCGATATCTGTCAATCTCGGCTGCCTTCTCGTTCCGTCCGCGCCTGTCGTTCTCCGGGCTGCGCGGGCGTTCAGGGACCCTTGGGGGCGGCGAACGGCGGCCGTGCGACAATCTGCGATCTCGGTCACGGTTGGGGGAGCGAGAGCGGTGGCGGTGCCTGTCGGGGCTACGTGCCCGCTCCCGGTCGCGATCGTCACTCTGCCTGCGGGGCGGGGCGTCGCGGAGGTGTTCTGCAGCCGGCTCACTTGGCGCAGTCGACGGTTGTTCGCCCTTCATGAGATGGTCGCTGTACGTCTGGCGCTGAATTCCCGGGGGACGGAATTGGGAGAAGAGGGCGAGCGCGTCCGCCGGCTGCATGCCGCGCACGTGAACGAGGTAGAGGCACACGAGAAAGCCGGTGCGGTTCACGCCGTGCGTGCAGTGGACAGCCGCAAGCGCGTCCGTGTTGTCTGTGCGCGCGAAGAACGAGTTGAGCGCGTCGAAGAACTCGGAGACGACCCGCCCGCTCGGTATCTCGTGACCGATGCACATGATCTTGCGGTACTCGATCCCGGCATCGATGAAATGCTGCACGTGAGAGTGTGTGTTAAAGCGACCGTGCAAGGATAGCGCGTGCAAGTCAATTCGTGCGCGTGTGCGTATACGACTCGGCCGTGTGGGCATTTGCGCCCATTGACTTCAGGACGATGGGTTGTGAAAAAGGTATCGCAACAGAATGAGATATACCTTGGCATTGTAGTAGCGCGTCGTGTTCGTGAGGTCGACCACGAGCCCAATGCGGCGACCCAGCTTCCCCTGCGCTTCGATGAAATCGGCGCAGGTGAAGCGGCGCGACTCGCCCGTGTCAAAGTCCTGCGAGTGCGAGCGGAATAAAATGTTTACGACAGCGCAAGTGAATGCGAGGATTAGGTTCATCGCACACAAGCAACTATCGTGCATCGACACATGCAACTAGATCGCAGTGTTCTCCGAGACGAGCTGCTCGTGCGCGCTCTTTGAGCCTCCCACGCAACAACTGCCGTCAATTCCCTTCACCTCGTCAAGCGGGGTCTTCAGTGCTATGATGCGCGTGTTGCCGATGGGCTCCCCAAAGTTGTCGTAGTCGTGCCACCCGTCCGGCACCCTCTGCGCTCGGTCGCGCGTGGACGATACGCTACTTTGACGCTCGCGTGCACTCTCCGCAGATTCGACTCCCTGCATCTCGTGCGTCGCGTCGAGCGAAACGTGTGCGGGCGCGTCGTTCTCGCTACGTGTGCTCGCATGTGTGCGCGGCATTTCTGCAGTCGCCGCGACATCGTTCCCGGACGCGCGGTCGCCCTCGCCAGACAGTGTCTCTGTCGTGACAGGCACATGCGCGTGCAGTGAGACGCTCGAGTCCAGAACTGCGGACGACGCTGCAGTGCTAAGCACGTGCTCCGCAATTCCAAAGAAGGAGGCCACGGCCACATCGCCAGCGTCTAAGGCGTATGGCTTCTCGTCGGGGGCGTTTTCGGCGAGAGACTGGGTGGGTTCCGCGACTACAGAGTCGCTGTAGGATGGCGCATTTGCGTTCTCGGCGGCGACCGACCCGTTCGTCAGCGGGGATTCACTGTGTGGTGCGCACGCAGACGACTGCATTGACGCCGTTTCCGGGCATGCAACATCGCCAGCGCAAGTGACGTCGGAGCTTGCGATCATCGCGTGCGCGTAGACAGGCTCTTCGAGTGTCGACATGGGCGCGTGCACGGGTTCCGCGTGTGTGCACGCCGATTGTTGCTGCTCTGTCGCGGCGGGAGGGAGGCTCGATGCCACACATCCGGCGTCTGCATTGCCAGCGCCCTCCGACGATAATTCCGGCACCGTCATTTTAGACGAAAGAGAAAGGGGGCAAAAAAGCTACGTCGAGTCCTGCGGTGTGTGCGACGCGCTCTGAAAAAGCGTGCCCAGGAGAGCAGTCTCAAAGCTTTTCGGTGCGGCCTCACATGTATAACAAGGCATGCCCCACAGACACAGAGAATTCGCAGCACACGAGCTGTGAAGCCAAACACGACAATAGCAAACACAATAGCAAAACAGCAATAAGCGCGCTGTTTTTTCCCTGTGGTCGCGACAACGTGGGTTCCGCTCGTCATCCGGGGTATAAGACACACGCCATTTGAGGCTTTGACGTGTGGTGGGACTTACAAATTGTAGGAACGGTGTAGTGTAGGGTGAGGGTTTACAAGCCGTGCGGCTTTGTTATTTGAATTTTTCGTCGCAACTTTTGGGACAAATTCAGACTTTTCCCAGTTTAATGCCACGGGCGCACCCAGGGTGGACGCTTCTCCGGGCCCATTAAATTGAACGCAGGCCACAAAATTGCCAAATTTTGCCGCATTATTCAATTTGTCAGCACCTTTTCCAGTACCCTTCGCCCCATAAAAGGCAAGTGGCTCGTTTTGTCGACTTGCGTCGCTGAGGACATGAGAGCACATTGCACGTGTGCGTTTTCGCTCACCGGCGCAGAGAGACAGTCGTCGCTTGCTCTCAGCCCACGCACACCTTCGCTGCGCGCACTCACACGCAGGGCTTGCCGCGTCGCAGTCCGGCTGGACTTGGACTTGACCTTGTTTTTCACTTACGCCCGCACAACGCCTCTGTAGATCTTTCGCGAACGGACGCGCCGAAGGGCTGAGGAAGACCCTGACGACTTGGCCCCGGTAGTCGTCATCGTACTGCCTCGCAGAAATCTGGCAGCGCGAGGGTCGGAAGTGGTGGCGTCGTCGCTCGTTGCAACTTCGGTGGCGCGCGTGGACTCGCTCTTCACTTGAATTTCCGTCGACGCGCGCATCGTTTTTGCTGCCTCTTTAGAGCTCACATCCACGCACTCGACGCCGCGCAGTCGCATTTGCGCACTGTGACGGTTGCGGGGCACATTTTGACACTCGTTCGGCACTTGTGGGGCACTGGCAGCGCCGGCCACTGCAGTCATGTCGCGCAAGCCGAGTGTGCCGGAGGCATCAGCCCTCACCAAGGCAGTGATACAGGGCGACTTGGAAGAGAGTGGGTTTGCGTGTGCGCAGAGAGGACATGCATGCATGCGGAGTAGTTGATGAATGTTGCGATGCGAGAGGGGTTTTTATTATCGGTATAGGCGGGGTGCGTTGGTATGCATGGGTAGCTGAAATTAACTGAAGAGTGGGAACGATTAGCGAGAGCGAGATGTTGCTATGAAGCTGTCGACACTGAGGCCTGAATGTGCTGTTGTGTGTGGGCACTTTGCTGTCACAAACTCTGTGGGGTTGTTCGTGTGTTTGCGTGAGCTCGCACGCGTGTAACGGTCACATACGCGCGCGTGTGAGTCGTTTGTTGCGACCCACACTCTCTGCACGAAAGTAAGGACGCGGAAAATTTAAGCGACCTCCCACCATCTCTCCGCGCAGCCAAGCGGCTTCTCGAGGACGAGAGCACGCAGGTGGACGAGACGGACTCGGAGGGTCTCAACGCGCTCTTCTACGCCCTCATGCACGAGCGCGTCGAGTGCGCGCTGGAAATCATGTACTACTACGGGTCGACGCTGAGCATCCGCGCGAACCACACGCACCGCTCCGAGACGATCGCGCAGTGCCTTCGCACGCTTCTCGGCGCCCTCCAGCTGTACTCGCAGCACAACAACCTGCGCATGGCTTCGAAAGGGACGATGAGTGCGTCGACGTCGTTTGACGGGACCAACGACCCGCAATCCCAGGCGGGCTCGAGCGGCGCCGAACCGCCCAAGACGCGCGCGCTTGCCTTCCACACGCTGGACCTGAGCGGGCTTCCGCTCGAGAACGAGCACGTGTACTACATTGCGTCGATCATGCGCCTGCGCCACATGAGCATCACGGCGCTCGACCTGAGCCACTCGCAGATCGGGGACGAGGGGGCGATCCTCCTCGCCAACGCCCTGTCGCGGACGGAGAACACGGTTCGCCGCGTGAATCTCTCCGCGAACGAGATAACGGACGTCGGCGGCAAGAAGCTCGCCAAGCTCATCTCGTCGCGCATCATCCACCTCGACGTGAGCTTCAACCAGCTGTCGGCCAACGTGCGCGCGCAGATCCAGGCGGCCGTGGGGCGCAACTTTCTCGAGTACACGCTGCAGGACGCCAAGCACGCGATCATCTGCTCTGGCAAGATGGTCGGCAACGACGGCGTGCGCCGCATCATCGAGTTTCTCACGGGACAGAACGCGAAGGAGACAGTGCAGGAGCTCGGTTTCAGCGGCATCGAGCGCAAGGTCTTCTACCTCTTCCAGCGTCTCGTGCTGCGCGACAACGGTATCACCCTCGTCAAGCCCTTCGCCGACTTTCTGCTCACCCCTGATGGCCGCGGCATCACTGTGATTGACCTCGCCGGCAATTCGCTGGGGGACGCCGGCGCGGCCGTCCTGGCGCACGTGTTGAAGGAGAACTGCCCGCTCGCCGTGCTGAACCTGGAGCGCAACGGCATCGAGAACGCGGGCACGGCGGCCCTCGCGGCGGCGCTGGAGAGCAACACGTTCCTGCGCGTGCTCTCGCTCCGCAAGAACCTTCTCGGGAACGACGCCGCCAAGGCCCTTGCGACGGCGTTTGGGGCGCCCGCGTTTGTTGCGGGCAGCAAGCTGTCGCATCTGAACCTGCGCTACAACCTCATCACCGACAGCGGCGCCAAGGGGCTGCTGCAGGCCGCGCCGGTGCAGCAGGGGCGCCTCGTCGTGTACATGGACAGCAACCCCGTCGGCAAGGCCGTGCTGCAGACGGCGCGGAGGCACTCGATGTCGAACCTCAACGCCAGCCGGTCGGACTCGGGCAAGTCGGTGGGTTGGGTTATTATTTGAAGAGGGACGGTGCCTGTCGCATATCGATCACACTCGCGTCTCGTCGCGGACTTTGCTGTGTTTTACGCGTCCTTGTGTTTACCTTCGCCCCCTCTGCGCAGGCCGCCGCCCTCACCGAGTCAAAGGAAAACCTTGTCGTCGTGGTGGGCGATGCACTGCGGGATGCGCTCGCGCAGAAGCTTGCCGAGGCCATAGTCACGACGAAGAGCAAGACGTCGCCTTCCTCGCGCTTTGAGTCGCGCTTCGCCACTGCGCCGGCCATCGAGCCCAACACGCCCATGTTCAACTCGAACGTGCAGAGCGGAAAGGGCTTCATCCTCAACTGCACGCTGCGCAACCAGGCCGACCTCCACCGCCTCCACAACGCACGCGAGGCAATTCTGACGACCGCGGGATTCGTTCCGATGGTCGTTCTCGCGTCCATTTCGGACATTGAGATACGCATGCAGCTCGAGACGCTCGCGCTGTCGTGGAACTGCCCCGTCTTTATACACGCGGACGCCGAGGGCCAGTACCCGGAGACGGTCGTCGAAGCGGCGCATGCGATCTGCGGCCGCATCGACTCGTGGCTTCTCGGGGACGTGGACCCGGACGTCGCACAGCTGGACGCCCTCGACGAGCGCTGGCAGGCGGACATTGAGTCTGAGGCGCAGTCGCTGTATCGCGAGATGTTCAAGTCGCTGCAGGTTATTCAGAACAAGGCGCGTGCGCCCTGCATCATGGTCGTCGGCCCTGCGGGCTCTGGGAAGAGCAGCCTCATCAACCGCGTGTTCCAGTCGAGCGTTGCGCTCGCGGGCGCCGGGCTGTCGCAGACGCGTGGGATGGAGAAGTACGAGAACTCGAAGGTGCGTGTGTGCGTACGTGCGTTGTGCGCGATGTTGCTGGTGCTTGGGGGAGAAACGAGAGAGATGTTTCTTGTGCGAATTCGGTTGCGACTTTTTCTGAGTGCCCCACCAATGTCCGCAGGTGCGCATGTTCGACACTGTCGGTGTGGAGAAGGGAGAGATGAAGCTCAACGAGTTCAAGCAGAAGGTTCGCTGCGTGCTACTTGCCACTTCGCCATGTGATTGTGTGCGTCGTGTGACTGTGTCTTTCGTTTGTCGACTCACTCCCATTGCCGGGTTCGCTGCGTGCTGCACTCTCGCCCTATGATTGTGTGCATCGTATGAGCGTCTTTTACACCCCCGTTGCATGTGTCTCACTTGCCCTTGCTTCCCTGCGGCAGCTCGCGAACGAATGCCGCGCCAAGTTCTCACTGGACAGTCCGGAGGACACCATCCACGTCGTGTGGTATGTCCTCAGCGGATCGCGCTGGGAGCAGGTGTGTACCCCCCCATGTTTGCTTCACTGTTGCACCTATTACGTGCATGCCCGCGCGTGCGCGTTTGAGGCTCGATATTCACTGCGATTGCCGCCGATAGTTTGACAAGACGTACTGCGACATCATCACGGAGGTGTGCGGGCGCCCTGTCCCCGTGCTTGTCCTCCTCAACAAGAGCGACCAGAACCCAGAAGAAATCGACGCCATGAAGAAGGTACATGCGCGTGCATGTGTGTGTTTCGTGTATGTGCGTGTACTGTGAGTGTGCGCATGTACGGCAGATCTAATCGCACTTTCCCGCAGGCGGTCCTCTCTCGCCCTCCCGAGCACCTCGTCGGCGTGTTCCGCACGGTGTCTGTGAGCGACTCGCGCCCGATCACCATCCACACGTGCCCCTTCCCGGGCTGCGGGTCGTACGGCACGAGCCGCACCATGCCAGAGTACGTGTTCACGTGCGACGCGAAGGGTCACAAGACGAGCACGGCGCCCCTCAACGAACTCAACTTGGTGCGTTGTTGGCTTGCTCCCCTTGGCGTGTGTGCCGCCTCGTGTCTGCGCACACACACGTTCCCTCAAACACTCATACGCGCCTCTGGAGTTTCACTCACGTACTCGCGTGTTTGTCGAACGCAGGTTCTCGAGAAGACGCAGGAGATTATGCCGGACAGCGTGCGCTCGTCGTTTGTGTCGTCTCAGAAGGTTCATTTGCAGATGAAGCGCAACATGGCGCCCAGCATCATCTGGCGCCGACTCAAGACGCTCAACTCGGCCAACCTCTTCTTCGGGAAGAAGGTCACCCGCGTGTTTGTCAAAATCCTCGCCGAGCTCGCCCACCTCTACGGCTTCACCCGCGTCAGCGAGCGCGAGCTCACCGACCTCTCCCAGGTGCGTGCCTGCGGGTGTGATATTGTGGTGTTTCTGAGAGTGCATTAGGGGTAGTGTTGGTTGAGGTTACGTGCAGGGTGTACGCGGGAACATATTCTATCCTGCATCCTCCCTCTCTTTCAAGTTGCTGCCGGCACGACGCGCGTCTCATCTTGTCTTCTCTTTTTTTTCCCCTTGCGTCGCAGGTGTTCGACTTTCGCCTCGGTCCCCTCCTCTTCCTGCAGAAGAAGAAGATCTTTGTGCACATGCTCGCGCTCGTCGTCCTCTGGAACTACTTTCTCGCCGAGCGCGCGGAACTCATCGTCAAAGAACTCAGCAACCGCAGCGGGGGCACCGGTGGCGGCGAGGACACGTCGGGCATCCTCTCGCAGCTTCGCTACGCGCTCGACCTCGCGAACAAGCGTTACTTTCTCAACATGCCGTGGGTGCGGGAGACGCTCATCCCCGCCCTCGAGCCCGTGACGGGGCTGAACCTCACGCAGATGAGCGAGGTGCTCGAGATCCGTCGCATCTTTGCCAACTGCGACAAACTTATCCGGGATAATCTGGAGCAGCAGAAGCCGCCGCCCGCGCAAGCCCCCGACGGCCCCCGGGAGAGCGGCAAGAAGACGCGCGAGATACTGCGGCAGTGGATGACCAAGATTGTCGACGAGCGCGACGAGCCGGCGATGAACGCCTTCTTCTTCGCGTACCAGACGCTCTGCCCGACGCTCGACGCGAACGTGATTGTGATGCGCCTGTTGATGGAGCGCTTCCCCGTCGGCCGCTTTTCGGCCGAGGACCCGCGGCAGAGCGTGCAGCTGCGCGTGATACACGTGCTCATCTACTGGATCAAGGAGTTCAAGGACGACTTCCGCGACGACGACTCGTCCTCGGACGGCGGCTCGAACTGCGGCGACGACGCCGAGAGCTCGATGTCGGCCAGCACTCTGAACAACTCGCTGCGGGGCACGGCGGACCTGAAGGCCGGAAGCGACGAGAACGAGGGCATAACAATGCGCTCGCTGGTCGACAACTTTTTGGAGAGCGTGGAGGGCGCGGGATTCGGGGAGCTGTGCCGCGTGATTGAAGCGATGCTGGCGACGAGGTCGGACCGGCCGGACATGGCGATAACGCCCGCGACTCGCCCCTTCCTGCTGCAGTTTTCGCCCGAGAGCATCGCGAACGCGCTGACGACGAAGCACTTCAACATCTTCTGCAAGATTAAGATGCAGAGCTTTGTGATTGGGGACAAGTCGAACATATCGGAGATGAACGCCGAGTTCAACCGCGTGTCGAACTGGGTCGTCAGCACGATCGTCTCCGAGACGAACATGGAGAACCGCATCAAGCTCATGGTCCACTTTGTCGAGGTGTTGAAGGTAAGCGGCCGGTCGCCCTGTGCGCGCATCGGTGTCATTGCGTGCGTGAGCCCGCTTGTTTTGAGTGCGCCTTTGTCTGTTTGGGTGCATGGACCCGCCCACTCTTTGGCCTCGTCACCCCTGTGTGTGTGCGTGCGTGCCAAGTGCCGAGTACCCCTAATGCGCCTGCACTCGCGCGCCTCGCAGGGGCTCGACACCCTGAAGAACTTCCACGGCATGATGGCCGTGCTCAGCGCGTTCAACCGCACGCCCGTCGCCCGCCTCGAGGTCACGTGGAAGGTGTGTGTGCTTTCGCCGTCGTGCCTTCACCTCTATCACCAGTCGTCACTCAGCCTGCGCATCGCGATGGGTTGTTCCCTCCGCGCCGCAAGTGGCTTGTCCTATCAATTCGCTTACATCCACCCGTGATTACTTGCCTTTCGCTCCCACGCGCCCTTGTTCTTTTTACTTGTCTCGGTTCGATCCTTACCCTTGTGCTGACGTGCTTCCGTGCGCAGGGCCTGCAAGAGAGCCGCCCGAGCATCTACGCGGACCTCAAGGACCTCGTCAACCCGAACTCGACGCGCTCGTCGAACATTCAGAAGCGATTGCTCGAAACGAACCCGCCCTGCGTTCCCTTCCTCGGTGCGTCCTGTCTCTATTGTGCCTATGCATACAGTCTGGTCCATCGGTAGCGGCTGTATGGGAGCGACTGAAGTCCCCTGTCGTCGTTTTGATATTTATCAAATGGTAGAGTGCACACCGCACACGACTTTGCGTCGCCACTAACGCCTCCTTCTTTCCCCCGTCCCGCAGTGGGCACGCTGCGCATGATCGAGCAGGAGAAGGCGCGACAGCAGCTCGCGGACCAGCGCGGCCCTGGCAAGTTTGCCGAGATTGTCGAGACGATTCGCCGCTTCCAGAAGCACCCGCCGCGCACGTACGAAGTGCACGAAGACCTGCGCGACCACCTCGACCAGCTCAAGGCACTCGAATCGGAGGAGGAAATGATGCGCTTCTCGCTCCAGATTGAGCCGCGGCCGAAGAAGTAGACGCGCGAACGCCGGGGCTATACCGAGCTCGTGCGTCTGTACAGAAAGTGCGTGCGTGCGTGTGGGTGCGTGCGGGTTGAGGGGACGTCGCGGGACGTACGCTCCCGAAACTGCTCCATGTATCCTACGTTTTTTTTTTCGGTTTTGTTTTTTTTTTTTTTTTTTTTTTCTTTT
>CALSCQ010001596.1:0-10048 GCA_943704525.1 Pigoraptor vietnamica | reverse complement strand
TTGCGTTTGCTTTGATCTTTTTTTTTTTTTTTTTCCATCTCCTTGCTGTTGTTGTGTGTTTACTTTCGATCACTGATGGCCGTATTCTCCTTCAGCCGGGCAAGACGAAGGAGGCGATCGATGGCGACGGCTGGCTCCACTCCGGCGACGTGGGTCGGGTCGACAAGGACGGCTACCTCTTCATCACTGGCCGCATCAAGGGTGCGTCACGTGCCTGTCCCACGACTGAAGACATTGGTCCAGCATTATTTTGTTTTTGTTTTTTGTTTTGTTGGAAGTTTCATGACATCCGTTGTGTAGACTTTCGTTCAAGGTCCCTCTTGCACTTGCCATCAAGTTAACCGGCTCTCTCGTTCCACCTGCGCAGAACTGCTCATCACGGCCGGTGGCGAGAACATCCCGCCCGTGATTATCGAGGACACGATCAAGGAGGAGCTTCCCTTCCTCAGTAACGTCATGGTCATTGGTGACAAGCGCAAGTTCCTCACGTGCCTCGTCACCCTCAAGGTCGAGCAGGACAGCGAGGTGCGTGCGCTCGTCATGTTAGAGTAATTGTCCCATCGCGGGAAGTATTATAACGAACGATCATTTGTGACTTATCGGCTGCTTCTTTGCCACAGGGCAACCCCACGGACAAGCTCACGTCGATGGCGATTGCGGACCTCCAGAAGGCCGGCTCGAACGCCACGACGGCGACGGAGGCGGCTGCCGACAAGGCGGTGTTCAAGGTCATCGAGGCCGGCATCATCCGCGCCAACAAGCGCGCCGTGTCGCGGGCTCAGAACATCCAGAAGTTCAAGGTGAGATGAGAGACGACATGCACGCTCTTTTGTAGAGACATGCCCATTTTTCGTGTCAAGGGCAGCGTATCGCGTCACCAAGTCACTGAAATTGCTTATTTGCTGTTGCAGATCATCCCGCGCGACTTCAGCGTTGCTGGCGGCGAGCTTGGACCGACCCTCAAGCTGAAGAGGCACACTGTCGTGCAGCTGTACGCGTCCGATATTGAGGCTCTCTACGCCGATGCCAGTGCGGAATAGACAGTGCTGCCGTGTCGTTTTCGATCTGCGTTTGCGCGCGTACAAACCCAAAAGCGTAACGCTCACGTGACGTCACCCCGGATGTTATTAATTTTTCAAACCGCGCACATGCGCCGTCGGCAAATTGGTGCACTTCAAACTGCAATTTCAACCAAAAATTGCCAAAATTCGAGTGACTTTTCAATTTACGAGCCCACACAAGAACAGACACACCAACCCACACACACACACACACACACACAGCAAAACCACAGCCTGTTGAGTCTGCTGCACTTATCTTCTCTCAAGCGTAGATTGTTCCGCCAGCAGTGTGGTGGTGCATCCGTGTCGCTTCTCAACCGGTTCGCGTTGTGACGCTGGTGGGCTTCATAGTTGCAGCCGCTGTGATTTGCTGTCTCGCCGAAGGGTTCCTCTGTCGGTGCATCTGTGGGTCGCTTCAGCTCAAGTGTTGTGTGCTTTTTGCAGTTCGTTGCGAGAAAATGGCGGGAGTCAAGAAGTTCTTCAACAAGGCCAACCAGGTCCGTCCACTGCGCTTGTGTGAAGTGTATTCTTTCCGTGTGCGTTTTCGAATGCATGCGTGCGTGTGGGTGTGGCTGTATGAAACGTTGACTGCCTTGTGGTGTCGTTGTGCGCTGTGTCTGTGGCATCCACTCAAACCTTTCTTGATTGCATGATGCAGTGGGCCGCCGAGAAGACCGGTGCTGAGAAGACGGTCCTCGAGGAGGAGTTTAAAAGCATGGAGAAGGTGAGAACGGAGTGCAGTTTGCGTGACTTAATCTCTCTGCGGATGGTTGGGACGTGTAGAGAGGAGGTTTGCTGTAGGGGGACTTTCTTAGGTGCTCTGGAGACGTTTGCTTACTTTCGAGGCCAGCTTGCGACGAGTGCACATAAAGTGGCGATGTACGCTCATCCCATTTTGCAACTGCAGCGCACGGACGCGACCGAGAAGGCGCTCAAGTCGCTCATTGACAAGACCCAGGAGTACCTGCAGCCCAACCCCAGTGCGTGTTTGCAACTATTTGTGCCGCTCATGCGTGCTTCCGTGTCTCTGTGTGGCCCCTTCCTCTACGCTCGACCATAGTTTACCTCTGCGGTTCACCCGTTTGCTTTCCCTCTGCGTTCCTCAACCATTGTCACTGACGCGCACGCCACGCCATCCGCAGCGGCGCGCGCCAAGTTCAACATGAAGCAGACGCTGGGCTCGAAGCCGGGCAAGTACCCGCAGCCCGAGGGAGATCTCGGCGATTCGCTCATCAAACACGGCAAGGCCATTGGCGAGGACTGCGTATTAGGCCACGCGATGGTCATCACGGGCGAGTCTGAGAAGCAGATCGCCGAAGCGCGCGATGCCCTCGACGCCGAGGTGCAGGCCAACTTCCTCAAGCCGCTCGACGACTTCCTCGGCAAGGAGATGAAGGACGTCATGGTGCGTGCGCACGTGCTTTTGCGGTGCACTGGTGTGCTATAGTGCGTGTGCGTTGCGCATCTTGGGTGTGCGCAGTTGTGCAATAGTGTGGGTGCGTTTGTGCAATAGTGCGCGTGTTCGGTGTGCGTTGGCGTGTGCCCGTTATCGCTGCGCAGTATTGTTCATTTATTTAATTTTGTATGTTTGTTTTCGCTATCTTTTTGGGGCCTTGCTGCGGTTCCAGTTTATTTTGTCGAAGCACTTGGTCCTTTGCGAGCAATGTCGACGTATCTGCCCCCTCCCCCCGCAGCATTCCGACCCGCTAACGGCCGTGTCTTGACAACCGCAGTTCCACCGCAAGAAGCTCGAGTCTCGCCGCCTCGACTTTGACTACAAGCGCCGCCAGCGCGCCAAGGACCCTAAGATGGAGGAGGAGACGCGCGTGGCCGAGCAGAAGTTTGAGGAGTCGAAGGAGGCGTCGTGGAACGGCATGCAGCACATTATCGCGAACGAGGCCGAGCAGGTCAGCCAGGTCCACGCGCTCGTCGAGGCCCAGCTCCAGTTCCACCGCCAATCCGTCGGCATTCTCACGACGGTCGCCGACCAGCTCCGCGAGCTGTGGGTGTCGCGATTGTCGCGCGCGTGCGGTGCAGTGTTGGACAGTACGAGGACAGAAGGATGGGCTGATGCGAGTGTCTGCATTTGTTCGTTTCGTTTCCCTCTCTTATACCCCCCCCCCCCCCCCCCCCTCCTCTCTCTCTCTCTTCCCCGACCCTTCCCCGACCCTTCTCCCCTCTGCGAACAGAGTCACAGAGTCGGCCAACCAGCCCAGGAACATCCGCAAGTACGAGCGCCAGGCCCACAGCTACGACGACGAGGGCCCCGCAATGTCGTCTGCGCCCGCCCCCGCGGCGCGGTCGTCTGGTGGCAGCGGCGGCCAGGGGTGAGTGTCACGCCTGTGCGCGAAGCCAGTCTCGAACCTGCGACCTCTCGACGATTGTTTGACGACGATACTCGTATTGCCACTGAGACTGCGACCTTGTGATGCGCCCGTGTGCCCCTGACACTGACGCTGCCCTTCGCCTCCGCAGCTACCGCGCCCTGTACGACTTCCAGGCCGAGAACCCCGGCGAGCTCACGTTCCGCGAGGGCGATCTGATCCACGTGCGCGGTCGCCTCGACGAGAACTGGCTCGAGGGCGAGTGCAACGGGCAGGTCGGCATGTTCCCTGCGTCGTATGTCAACATGTGAGCGTGGCTCTTCGCGGCGTGCGCGGCTGTGTCTCAATATCAGTTTTCGCTTTGCATTAATCTCGTGTCACTTTCTGCGTCTTTCTCCTTTCACCCGTCTCTGTGCTTTTCCACTGGTCCCGTGCGCAAGCCTTGTTTGCGTCGGCTGTGGCGAATCTGCTTAGCGAGAGACTGCACTCGCACCCCCACACATTCACTCGCACTCACACTGTTGTAGAAGAAAGGACGTATATTTACAGCCGCACGCAAGCGAAAGCAGACGCGCGAGACAATAGCTGCAACCGGCACTCAGTGCCAGTCGACGTGGTCGGCGACATTTGGAATGGGCGCTTCGTTGGCCGCCAGTAGTGCGCGCATAAGCTGTGTGTTGCCGGCTATGTCGCGAGCAAGGCAAGGTTTGAATAACGGCAAATGTAAGAAGGAAAAAAAGCGTGTCACGCACATACTATTTTCACAGGACACAACATGGTACACCATTCACAGAAACAGCGCGAGTGCAGTTGACCACACGCAGGCCTGACGCACGACGCACACTCTGACACTGCGACGCACGACGCACACACTGACCGGCCGTGACGAGCGGACCAATGCGAATGCCGCGCTTGAGCAACAGGCTTGGCTCGGGCGGCTCCGGAATGGATGACTCGATGAGCGTGAAGAGATAGTCAAACGGCTGCGATGCCTTGGCGGGGTCGTTGGCACTGCAGAGACACAGTCAATCTGGTGTTGTAGCAGAGGGGTTGGAACGAGGGAGGGCGGAACACAGATGCCGCGCCGCACACAATGTGAATGAACACTGCAACACGAAGACCAGAAAGGGAGTTGCGTGGGCGACAAGACGCACCTTGTCTCATAGTAATCCATGCCGTACTTCTTTGCAAACGCAGTCGCCGCTTCGTGCGACACCTGCGGTCGTTGCGTTCGAACGCGGCGTTGAGCATCTCACGAACTCAACCGACAATTAAATGCACGTTATAGGCTCACAGTGCGCGTTGAAGAGCCGCATGCACTCCCCGACAGTACGAAGATGATGAGAACTATCCCAAGCTGGTTGTACACAGGCGAACGGTGCGAAACGGCATCTACCGCCAGACGTTGGCGCATGCACAATACAGGTGCATGTGCAGGGAATGACCGACCTGTCGCTTTGCGGCGGGCATGTCGCATTTGTTGCCGACGAGGACCTTCTTCACGGTGCCGTTGTGCTCGAGCTCCTTTATCCAGTCCGCGATGTGCTCAAAGGTCGACTTGTTTGTCACTGGCAGCGCAAGACGCCGTTTGAACACATGATACATCCCCACCATCGAAGGAACGCAGGAACACCACATGAGACAGCCACTACTCCTGTCGATCCCTCATCACGAGCACGCCGAGTCCCCTTTCCAGCATTCCTACACAAACATACGCATACGCACACGCACATACCGTCAAACACGAGGATGGCCCCTGCAGCGCCCGCGCACAACCGCGCCGTCATCCGCATGTGTCGCTCGGCGCCGGGGGCATCCCAAAATTGCGCAAGATACACCTTGTTGCTATTCACGAGACGCTTCGTCTGGGAGCACCATTGCAGACTTCAGTGCGCTGTCACTCGAGGCCCTTATGAGCGCACACACGTACCCTTATGTGAATCGCAACATCGTTTTGGTTTTTCAAACTCGTTAATGATCGGCTGTCGGCATCTGCAACACGAAGACTCCTTCAGCGCCCAATGACCATGCTGACTATCACAACTTCTAGTCACGTACCTTTGAGGCCGCCGTGGAGAAGCGAGAGCGAGGACTTTCCCACGCCAGAGTCGCCAATGACGCAGATTTTGAACGAGAAGTGAAAGCTCTTCTGGTCGTCAGCCGCTCCCGCCGCCATTTGCAGCGACAGCACAAGGGCGCACGCACGCAGGGTAATCGGGAAGACAGAAAAACGGAGCAATCTCGACTGAGCTGAGAAACAGGCACCGTCCCATATTTCAAAGTCCCCCCACCTCCCAGCGATTGTAAACATAGTAACACAGTCCATAGCAACACATGGAATATTGGTTTCCTTTACAAGCAAATTATGTGCAATCAGTTCCTAAATTGGCAGGTTTACAGTGTTGCTAAGTGTGGCACGTGACATGGTCGAAGGCATTTCGCCCCACACACAAGCACATCTCTCCCACTTGATCGCCTGGTCGTTCGTGCTTTCCCTCTGAAGTATCGCTTCTCCCTTCACGCGGGCGTCCGCATCACACGCAACATGGGGTGCTCGAGCTCAGTGGCCGTGGCGCCCGCGGCAGCCACCGTCACCACGAAGACAATCGCCATTCATCCCGCGTCTCCCCCGTCCAAACCCGCGCTTCCCCTCGGCATCCCCGCGCCGCCGCCGCCGATCTCCGCTCCCATTGTAGCGCCACAGATACCAATGGGCCCTGGGCCTGCGCCAATCACCATGTCGCAGTTCGCCTATCCGCCCGCACTGCCGGGGGAAGTGCCGCCGTCGCCCGGCGCCGTCAGCGTGCACTCGCACAAGGGGATGCTGTTCGTCGATCCCACACCCGCGCCCGTGTTGAGCGCCCCTTCCCCACGGCCTGCCTCGTCCCACTCGGCCGCGCCGGCGGCTGCGGAGGATGGCGGCAGGGCGGCTTCGCGCGCGTCTGCCGCGCAGATGCCGGAAGCGGCAAAGTCGGAGCAGTGCGCGCGCCTGGAGCAGGGCATCTTGGAGCTTGAAGGCCGCAACATATCGAGCAGCTACTCTGTTGCACAGACGCGCGTGACGCACTACGATCGCCAGCTTGCGGCGGCCAATGACCGCATCCGGGAACTCGAGGCGCAGGCGTGAGTGGACTTGCTCGGCGCGCTTGCGACGTGTGTCTTGTGACGACAGCCCCGTGCACTCCCTCTCTTTCTCCTCAGTGGAGTCCTTGGACACGCGTCTGTGTTCTAAGCTGATCCAACTTGTCTCTTTACGGAATATCCCTGTGTTTTGACGGCGCAATGTGATCGGGTCCCTCTTCCCTCTGCGCAGTATGAGCGACTACATCGACGTCGTGCGCCATCTCGGACCCACGACGGAAACTGCGATGGCACACATGACGGGCGTGCTCTCGGAGTCATTCGAGCGCCGCCAGTGGGAGTACGTCGAGGCTCTCAACAGGTGCGCCGTCCTCTGCGATCACAATTTGACATTGCGCTTCGCGGTTTTTGTGTGTCGCCGCATGTGCGTGTCTGCTCTGTGTGTGTGTGTGCAATGTTGACGTCGTCTCATGCGTGCAGGCTCGAAATCGCGAAGCACGAGGCCGAGAAGATTGTCGCGGCGCGCACGCAGCTAGCGATGGACATGCAGGCCATGTGGGGTGACATGGGTCATCTCCGCCAGATGTACGAAGAGCTGGACGCGCTCCTCGGTCGCCACTACGGCGCCGTGCAACCCAACGGCTGTCCGTACACGACGACCGAGTGGCGGCTTGAAATGGAGTCTGAGCAGTACGCAGAGACAATCACGCTCGTCGCCCGCGCCAAGTGCCAGTGGGACGCCGTCTTCCTCCTCCTCTCCTCCGCGCACGGGTACCTTGACGACGCCTCGCGACACCTCGGGGGTGCGCAGATTGCACCGAGCCACGGCCCGATTGCCGCCGCGCGCTCGCTGGTGGCAGACGCACACGCCGACCTTGTGCTGTCCATGTCCTACATTCCCGTTGACAACCTTCCGGGACTCACGGAGGAGGTCGTCAACGGCCTCGAGGGACTCACCGTGTCGCTGTTCGAGCACTCGTTTGGGCCTGCGTCGCTTCGCGCGGACCTCGAGCTGATATCGCGGGCGTCTGACGCCGTGCTCACGGCCATGCAGTGGGTCGGCAACATGATCAGGGACGTGATCGTGCCCGATCTGCAGCGCGCGGAGAAGCACTACGTGCGAAAGCGCGAAGAACTCATGGCGGAACGGCGGCGGCTCATCACTCAGCCGAACGTTGAGCGCACGGGAAGCATGCTCTCCGTCAACATCGCGCGCGAGGGCGACGACGACGGTGCGGCGCGGCCAGCCTCTCGATTGAGCATGATGGACGATGTGCCCGACATGGCCACGACGCGGCGCGGGTCGCAGGCGCAGCTGCCGCCGAAGCCGACAAGGGAACAGCTGTACGGCGACATTGAAGGGTTGCGGAGGAGGCACGCGGAGGAGCGCGCTGAGCTCGAGCGGGCGACGGTGGGAAGAGGAGTCGTGTGTTGCGCACGCACGCACTGTGCTCTGCTTTCAACGTAGCCACAGCTTACCTTCAGCAACACTGTCAGAGGCAATTGTGACTGCCCCTTCTGTTCCCTCATTGATTCCTATCCACACACGTCCCTGACCCCATTCTCCTTGGTCCCACTGATTCCTATCCGCGCATGTCCCTGACCCCTTTCTCCTTCGTCCCACTGATTCTTATCCGCGCACGTCCCTGACCCCATTCTCCTTCGTCCCACACACAGGACGTCAACAAGGCGCGGCAAGAGGTCGCTCTCCGTGAGAAGCTCATCAGCAAACGCCTCCGCCGCATTATGGTCCAGGGAGAGCAGGGTGGCACCCCAAAGGCCGCGTCCAAGACATCGGTCGCGTGAGCGTGGCTCTCCTTTGTGCTGCGATTGCGTGTGTGCGTGCGTGATGCGTGCGTCTGCGTGCGTCTGCGTGGCTTGGATTCCGACATTGCGTTCGTCTCGTGTACATTGCAAGTCAAACAGGAAATTCTTTGCTATGGCCAGCCACATTTACTCGCACAACGGCAAGCAGAAAAAACGCACACGCGCACACGCGCACGCACACGCAAACGCAACGGAGGGAGAACAGACAGCGAAGAAAGGGACGCCGCCCACGTCGAAGCGTCTAGTTCCACGCCTGGTCCATGTTGATGACGACGGTCGGCTCACCCTTGGCGACGCCGCTCGGGGACCGCGCCTCGCAGTGGCCAATGGCATACACCTTTTCGCCGGCAGACTCGAGCATCGCGCTCACGGCCGTCACGTGCTGCGGGGCGACAATCACCACCATGCCGATACCGCAGTTGAAGGTGCGCGCCAGCTCGGCTGCGACGCAACGGGACGGGTTGCGAGTTTTGTGTGAGTACCGGCGCATACGTGTTTGTGTGCGCACAGTGTGTGTGTGTGCGTAAGAAACGGCAGGCTCAGACAATGTGATTTCTGAATATTTTGCCCCCACGGGTTGTCGGGGAGTGGTTGTGTCATCACAGCTGCTCAATTCTTCACACGCAGGATGCACGCCTCTTCACGCCACTCACCGTTATTCACGTTGCCGACGCTCTTGAGCCACTTGAACATCGGCAGGAGAGGCCACGTCGTCGCGTCCGTCACCGCCGACACGCCGTCAGGGAGCACGCGGGGCACGTTCTCGACAATGCCACCGCCGGTGATGTGCGCAAGGCCCTTGACGAGACCGGCGCGGATGGCGGGAAGAAGGGGGAGCACATAGAGCTTGGTCGGCGTCAGGAATGCCTCGCCGAGCGTCGTCCCCGCGGGGAACCCATCGAACTGCGATCGGAGGTGGGAGCATTAGCACCCAGAGCTTCGCACCATTGAGGGCATTTTGTGCAAACGGGTGAGTCGAAACGCCATATCGCAGAAGGGACTGCAACAACACACGAGAGGCTGAGACATTTTGGACGACGAGTGCAGGCACATACGGGGCAGGGCGAGCTGTAGTCGAGGCCCGACTTCTGGACAAGGTGGCGGACGAGCGAAAAGCCGTTCGAGTGGACGCCCGACGAAGCGAGACCAAGGATGATGTCACCAGCACCGATGTCCGGACGGGGGAGGAGCATCGTGCGCTCGCACGCGCCGACGGCGAAGCCAGCAAGGTCGTAGTGGCCTACACGCGCAGATCAAGAGAAAAAAAAAGGAGAGAGGAGGAAAGAAAAAATGATAGGCAAGTAAGGAAAAACCCGCTGCAAAACAATAGTCGGGGTGCGACGACAAACAAGCTCGTGACACACACAAACGCGCATAACTCGGTCACGCACCCGGCTGATACATTCCCGGCATCTCAGCCGTCTCTCCGCCGACGAGCGCGCAGCCGCTGTCCTTGCAGCCCTGCGCAATGCCCTTGATCACCTCGCGCGCGACGGGGACCTCGAGGTGGCCCGTCGCGTAGTAGTCGAGGAAGAAGAGGGGCTCGGCGCCCTGCACGATAATGTCGTTGACGCACATGGCCACGAGATCGATGCCTGCTCGCATAGGAAATGTCTGATCAGCTTAAACCATAGACGATTCCATCAACCCCACTAGTGCCAGAAGAAGAGATGAGGGAGCGTTGCGCGACTCGCAAGGCAGGAGACCGGAAGAGCCTCATTTCGCAGTAAGCACAAATAGAGAGAGAGGGCGGGG
>CALSCQ010001592.1:60675-68274 GCA_943704525.1 Pigoraptor vietnamica | reverse complement strand
GGTCAAGGAGAAACAGCCGTGTCGCTGACGAATTACAATCAAGCCTGACATGGAGGCACTCAGAAAGTGTAAGAGGCACATAGCGGATACGGCCATAGCCCTCGACAAGCGTGCGCATGGCGTCGTCGGTAAGCGCAGGCTGAATGTGCTTGCGCGCGTACGAAATGTAATCCGTCAACGTCTCGAGGTCCTGCGCGTGAGAGAAAATTGTCAGCCACGCAAACAGTGGTCACGGAATGATGTGACAAGCGCCTTTTCCCCAGAAAATACAGCCAGCGGAACAGAGATCTGCGCCAAGGTCACGCACCATGTCCTCCGCGTCGCGGCCCCGGTCCCTGTCGTTCTGCTGGTACATCCCAACGATGTGCTGCGCCAGGCGGCGATCGTGCTGCTCGTTGGGCTGGTCGAGAATGAGATAGATGAGGTCAAACCTGCAAAAAACAGTGTCAGTGGGTGTCATTAAAACACGTTCGCTCACACTATGAAGTGGGATTGCGCCTGAACTCGATTCAGCCCAGCCAGACAGAGCAATGTCAGATCAGCTTAAGCATAGAAGGCAGCCCATGAATTCCACTACTGGCAATATCAAAAGAGTTGGGCCAAAGCTTCTATGGATTCCACTACTGGCAATATCAAAAGTTGGGCCAAAGGCGTACCTGGAGAGAATCGTCGGCGAGAGCTGGATGTTCTCGACGATCGAGACGTTCCTGTTCCACCGCGACTCGCGCGGGTTGGCGGCGGCGAGGATTGAGGTGCGCGCGTTGAGCGTGCAGATGATGCCGGCCTTGGCGATGGACACCGTTTGTTGCTCCTGTGGTTGGGCATAAGGCGAAGGGTCAGCTTGCTTTGCAGTCACTCGTGATCAGTCAAGCGCACGTGTACAAGGGATAACACACTCCAGAACACGAATGCACACACGGCTTTCGAACCCCCCACCATCGCCTCGTGCAGAACGGAGCGCGTGCTGTCGTTCATCTTGTCAAACTCGTCGATGCAGCAAATGCCGCCGTCGCTGAGCACGAGCGCACCGCTGCGCACGCAAGGCACAATACATACATGTCATAGTCAGATCGACTCATTCTCGATAGCAAACGCACCACCCCTTGACGTCAACTCATTCGCACGCTTGTGCAAAGTAACGTCTTCACCGTCCACTTTTTAACCCCCACCTCTCCAACACGAGCTGCTTCGACTCGGGGTCCTTTGTGACGTACGCCGTGAGACCGACCGAAGACGAGCCCTTGCCTGACGTGTAGATGCCGCGGGGTGCGAGCTTGTGCACGTACTGTGGCAGCAGAGGTAAATGGAGACTGAGTAATTTGCACCGGCAACCATCGCACTCCGCCACACATTGCTACACACAAAACTCCGCGCCGTTACAGCAGACGCACCTGCAGAAGCTGCGACTTGCTGGTGCCGGGGTCGCCGCACAGCAGAATGTTCACCTCCCCTCTGCAACAAACGTGTGCATGAGATAATGAACCCGGGTGGTAGGGCAACGCAGGTCACGTGCACATATACATCCGAAGTCGCACAAGCGCAACTCGGACGCACCTGAGACGGCCCTTGCCGGCCTCCTTCATGACCTTGTTGGTGCCGCCAAAGAGTTGGCACAGAATGCCCTTCTTGATGTCCGCCAGCTCCCAGATGCTCGGCGCTGCGTAGCAAACGAAGCGACAGAACGTCAGTGTACGAACAAAGTAAGTAGGGCTCAGCAAATAGCATGCAACGCAGTGCGCGAGTGGAAGTGCCGCAGAGTTTAACAGATACACACCGAACGCGCGCGTGAGGCGGTCGTAGATGTCCGGTCGCCGCGAGAGGGCCTTGAGCTCACTCTCCCTCTCGGGTGTGATGCGGTCCTCAATGTTGTTGGCTTGCGCACTGCGAGTAAGTGCAATGCCGTAAGTAAGGAATAAGGGAAACACCGTACATACTTGCAATAGGCGACGGCAAGGCACCGACACACACGCAAGTACGTCTCCTTCAACATAATAATAACAATCGACGTGAGCAAAGAGAACCCACTCGTCGTTCTCCGCGCGGGCCATCCGCCGCTTGTCCGTCTTCTTGACGTGGACGACGTCAATGTGAATCTTGTAGATCGACTTGAGCGTGCGGTCGCGCGGGTTGACGCGAAGCGGGGTCGCACGGTACACGCCCGTCACTTGAATGCTGCAAAACGGGCGAAGAAAACGCACCCAGCGTTAGCGGCTGGATGCGCAACAGTGACGTCGACTATATTGCCTCAAGAACACGCGAAACTTACCGGTCGCCGGGCTGCACAAAGTCCACGAGATCGTCGTAGGCGAGGAGGAGCGCCGTGTGCGGTGTCTGTCCCTCGGGAATCATCTCTGCACGTGAAGGGGAATTAAGTAAGACGCGCAGACAGGCGCATGCAGCTTAGTGCAAGAGTGCGCTGCACACCCACGCATGCAAAATAGCCACAGGACCTCGACATATAATGCAATGTGCGTGCGCGTGCGATGCACTGCGTTATGCGCGAAACGGCCACGCACCCGGCGTCTCCTGGAGCTTGATCATCTGCTTGTCTGCAAACACGCAGCGGTTGTGGACCAGCTGCATGCTGCGCATCGTATCGCACGCCTCGCACCGCGCGGGCTCGTCGATGCGGCCGCGGTCGATCGTGACCGTCTTCGTGTCGTGGCACACGCTGCAGCGGAAGAAGGCTGCAGGAGCGAATCTTTTTGAGCAAACGTGCCTCGCGCACACGTAGACACACACGATAGCACAGCCGAACGTTCCATGCAACGACAGCGCAAATGTAAAAAACCCACAGGAAAAAAGTACACAATACGCAGCCTGCGTGCCCCTTTCCCACCTTCCTTGAGGTCCGGAATGACGGTGGATGTGCGGATGACCATTCCGCTGATCGAGATGAGCTGGTCGACGTCCTCCGGGTTCAGAAGGCGCATGTTCTTCGTCGCCTCGAGGTTGAACGTCCGCACCTGCAAAGACAAGAGAGAGGCGGCGCTAAGAGAAAAAGCGAGAGAAAGAGACAGAAAGACGCATGCAGACACACTCGCACGCGCACGCACACGCACACACAGATGCACAAATCACACACTCTCACACGCAGGATAAGGGGGACAAAGGCGCACCTGGATGGGCCGCACGGGGTCCTGGCCGATGAGGGCGCGGTAGACGTCGTCGGCGACCATGTCGAAGATTGGGATGATCTCCTGAGGATAGCGCACCATGCGCACGTAGAGGTTCCTGTCGAACGCGCTCAGGTGCATGCAGTCGAGCTCGAGGAAGAAGCGCTCCGTCGCGTGGATCTGAGGGGCGCAAAAGGGACGGGTTGAGGGTTACGTCGAACTGCTTTAGCGCTCGAACTTCACAACACACGGACACGCATTCGTTCACGCATGCAAGCGCACTTCACGCGAGAACCACGGAAAGCTACTCCACAAAGGCACAAGGCACAACGCACCTCTTCCAGCAGGCGCGTGTAGAAGAACTCGCCGGACTCCTCGTCGCGGAAGTCGTTGAGGAAGCGCTTGAAGGCGTCGAACGTCTCCTGCACGTTCACGTTGGTCCCCCAAATGACCGCACGGCCAAAGTTGCGCGCCGCGTTGTTATCGCCGCTGCTCTCGATGCGGTCCGAAGGGGCGTCCTGCGAGCCCTGCTGGATTTGCATCTGCGAAGAGAGAGAGACAGACAGAGACACAAAATTGAGATATGAGACACACATATGTGTGCTTCGTGGTATTCTATCCGATTCACGCACAAAGAGGCCGTTGCAATAGAGAACTGAGACAACTCACCCTGTCATCTTCGCTGTGAATGGAGGCATCGAAGAACTGTGGGCGGCGCGAGCGGCTGATGTCCGAACGGCGCGACGGCGTGAGTCCACTGTATCGCAGACAAGTCAAGGCGACCAAACACATTTTTTCTTCAAACCCTTCTTGCATTCATGTTGCTAGCAAATTTCAAATCACACTCAAGCAGCATCTCGTGCAAGACGGATTGGCAGCGCATGAAGCACATTGTAGGAGCACATCCTGTGTGTGTGTTGCGTATGCGGTTGTGTGCGAAAGTGAGGGTAATGTGCGGATACGGCGTGCCGCCCTGCGACTTGACGGGCGTCTGCGAGTACCGCAGCGGCGACGATTCTGACCCGAGATGCCTGTCGGCAATGCTCATCGTGCGCGGCTCCGAGTGCGGCGCCGAGCGCACGCCCTTGGACGACGGCGTCTGCTGCTCGTTGCGAGTTTGAGAAATTGTGTAAGGGATGTCAGTCATGCATGGCACACAAGCTCAAGGGTGTTTCGCTGTTACACCGCACCTGCGAAGTCGCAAGAGGATCCCTCCGCGACGGCGTCGACGTGGCAGAGATGCCAGAGGACTGCAGCGGCCGCGCGTCTGGGCGTAAAGGGCACGGAAATCGTCGTCAGAGAAATCTCCAAACGACATTGCCCACACGAACAACACACGATCATCATGCAAAGGCACACTGTGAGCGTGCACACACCAGAGCTCGGCTCTGTCTGCCGGCTGCGCGGGCTGCGGCGCGTCCCGCTCGACGGCGACGACATCGTTTACACTGCCGCGTGAAACACTCGAGGATTTCACACACACTTCAGCGACCTTACACGCGCGCGCACACATACACACTCTAGCACGAACACAAAATAACTTGGGGGTACGTTCGAATGCGCTCTTGGTGCGTTTTCGAGGGGCTTTGTGCGAGTGATCGGTGGCAGTGGCTGTTTCACGTGTGTGTGTTGTGTGGGTGTTCCTGTCAGCGAGTTATTTCCCGCCAGATTTTCGATACTGAGCCCATACTCAAGCCAATTTATTACGCACGTATTCGTGAGTGCTCCCAATTCAACGCTCGGATGTCAATGACTCCACCGAGCACATTAATTTGACGAGACCCCAAAATCGACCAAAGTTTTGGGGTGAGAATTTTTGGCGGGAAACCAATTTTCCCGCCATTTATTTCTACGAGAATTCGGAAACGGTCTCCATTGGTAGTAACACGCGCGAAATGTTTGAACAGAGTTCGTGCAGGCCAGCAATCGAGGTTTCAGTCTTTCTTTATAAATTACTGCGCGCGATCAAAAGACATGGTGGTCGCTCCATGCAGCCTCAGCGGGTGAGGTCGTATGCGTAGCCCGTCGTCGCGAACATCTCGGAGATGGTCGTTTGCCACGGGAACATCTTCGCCGATGGCGTTGAGTCCACGGGGGCGTGCGGGTCGCCGTCCGCGGGCTGGTAGGGGCGACCGTAGCGCGCCGTCCACCGGTACCAGATGTAGTCGACAAACGCGTGCAGTGGAAAGAAGATGGGGTCTTCCGGCGCGCGCGGTCCGATCATGTCGCCGTTGACGTACATGTGCACTTGGTTGTGCATCCCGTAGGGCTCAAACCCCTCGAGCCTGTCACGTAAACAAGCGGAAGAAGAAAGAAACATGGGACGCATGTCAAATATACTGCACTTCAAGGCATCTTCATCATACAATGCAAATGGGAGAACGCGAGGGAGACTCGCCTGTCGCGGAATGCGCCCGAGCCACCGGCGTCGTAAGGTGGCCGATCGTACGGCCCGGCGTAGCTGAGCACGTCGTTCACTTCGTCGGACGACACAAACGGCATGTCGCAGCCGACGCAGCGCTTCAGGCCCCATTTCTCAAAGGGGCCGTTCGTCACGTGCCTGCGCGAGTTTGCGCTGCCAAAGTACGCCGGCGAGAAGAGCGACGGCGAGCGCACGCGCCAGTCCCAATAGGGGATGGTCATCAGCGGATTCCCGGAAACCATGCGCAGCGCGCCCTCCATGTGTATCAAAAACTGCCGGTGCCAGGGCAGGAATGTCGGCCCCCGGTGCGCGCTGTTGCGGTCAGAGTTGCTGCAGCGTACGCGCGACCCCGGCGTGAGACAGTTTTTCTCGCCGGCGTCGGGCAGCCGGCGGTTCGCGGCCTCCACGTGCAAGTCGACAAAATACTGCCATATGCCGCGCCTCTTGAGCTCGTTGCATGCGGCCGCGTACGCATTCCACTGCGCTTTCGATAGGGAACGGATCTCCCTGCGAACCGGCAGCGACGGGAGGCCGAGCTTGCGATCGCTGGTGACGACGACGAGCGTGGAAGACGTGACGCTCGTGCGCGCGCCACTCGCGCGGCACTGAATGGCCGTCGTGTTGTAGAAAGTGCCAAAGAAGAGCGCATACACACTGCCGTCGGGCGGCGATTCGGCGCGGGACAGGAGAGGGCCACTACATAGAGACGACAACGGGTTCTCGGAGGGTGCGCACGCGCGACACACGACTTTGAGATCGGACGACGACCCCGTGAATTTGGCCGTCGTGGCGACGAGAGCGCGGCTGCCGGGCAGAATGGGCCCGCTGTTGAGCACGTCGAGGGACTGGACGGTTGCGCGCCGAGAGCGGATGGCGCACGACTGTCCGGACCACTCGTTGAAGCATATGCCTGCGTGAGGGAGTCGCGGCACAGGCATGGGTGACGTTCCACTTTAGGGTCGGGACATACAGGGTAACAACGCGCACATTCAGTGGCCGTACTCACACGCTCCGTTGAGGCAATGGCCCCCGTTGCCGCACGGTGGTTTGCACGCCCTCCCCGTGCTTCCCGCGGTACTCTCGGTCGGGGCGGCGCCACTAATGCAGCTGCATTGTCCGCCATTGCCGCACGTGACGCTGAAGGTGCCGTTGTTGGTCCACGCGCAGCAGTCGCCGCCGTCGAAGCCGTGCTCGGGCGTGTTGAATTCGTCGTCGCACGTGCCTGCGTCAGACAGATGGCTGAGAAGACGCACGACAGAGAGAGAGAGAGGATACAGAGAGCGAAAGTGGGGAATAAAGAAAGTAGGCCACAGCAGCCGTTCGAGTATTACGCACCGTCGCCCGGGGCTGCCCACGCAGCCGCTGTAGCGACCACGAGGACGCAGAACGTGAAGAATAACCGCATTTTTTTTTTTCAACGGCCGTTCGCTACATGGAGGACGAAAGCGCACGAGATAAAGAGGAGAGTGTGTGGCGCGCCCAACGGTGTGTGTGTGTGTGTGTGTGTGTGTGAATTGTCACATGAGGAACGGAGTGCATCAATGCCGGCAGATGTTCAGCTGCGAGGGGTGCCGAGTTGATTCACGCAAAAAAAAAATCTCGCAGTATGCTCAGAAACGAAGCAGCAACAGCTTCATTGTGACGTAGAACCCGCGTATACGCTGCCGGCTGCATGACGCGCACGCTCGCGTGTGCCCGCACCAAGCTGTTTCCCATCGCACTAACCCTCGCACAAACTGCAAGCGCAAACAGTCTGCTTCGCACGGTATGTCGAGTATATCTTCCGCGTACTCAACACGCACACCCGTTCTGACTTGTCACACAGGAAAAAAGAGGGCGTGACACACAAACCGTTGCGGAGAAGCTGCATTCTATCGACCGACGACGAGAACTTCCACACGTCCACACCCACGTCAGTGACGTCACGAAGAGTCCCGCCTCACGAGAAAAAGAAGAAAAAAAACAGCCACTGCATGCAACCAAGAAGGCAGTGCGAGGTGAGTGTGCAGACGCACGCGTGTGCTTCAGACGCAAAAGAAAGGGGCGGTGGCGTGCCACTGT
>CALSCQ010001592.1:35675-58175 GCA_943704525.1 Pigoraptor vietnamica | reverse complement strand
GCGGCGCGCCTCTCTCGTGTTCGAGTTGCTTCGCAGCGGCCGCGTGTCCTTCTCGATCGCCGCATCGTTTCCCCTCTCACACGGCGCCAAGGCTCACGAGGCCCTCGAGAGTCGGCAGGTCGCGGGGAAGATACTTCTTCTCCCGTGAAACCGTGAGAAGAAAAGATAAGAGGGAAAAGAAAAAGAAAAAAAAAAACATCTGCATTATTTTACAGCAATCGCTGGCTCTATTTCATTGTAAGTTGCCGACGGCCATCTGAATCCCCACGCGACAAGCACGGCTTTTGATACGATTACGATGTTCACTCCGTGAGCGGACACCGTGAGTGAGCGAAAACGCCGATCTCCCCTCGTGCATTGCCTATCCCTGGGTCATGGCAGCCTGTCTAATCGAGGCAGCACGGGCACGTAAACATATGCGTCGGCGGCACACGCGTCCGTCAAATAAACTGCTCGCAACCTATTCATTCGATGCGCGCGCAGCGGCCAGTCGCATGTTCTCGAACAGCGCATGAACAGCAGATACAACCGTGGCTTCGAGGTTGTCGTCACTGAACTCGTCTTCCGTGTGCGTGAGCATACCGCGAAACCGGTCAATGCCCTCGTCGGAAACGCTCGAAAGGACCTCGTGGCGATCTCGGTCGGTCAGCGCACACAGCGCAAAGAATGTCACGGCGCACCTCTCAAGCGACGGCTCACTGCGAATGTCGTCCTGCACGAAGCCGCACCGCGCAGTCGCAATCAAGATGGTCCGCGACAGCTCATCGAAACGGTCCGTCGGATCGCCCGTCGGCAGAACGATTTCAAAGTCCGCACATCGCACGCCCGCTTCTGAGGCCCACTGTGCCACACACGCAAGGAAACGCCACGCCGTGTTCAATGCGCCGTTCACTCCAAACGACGACGTCGCGCGAGCCCTCAGAGCTTGGAACCGTTCACAAATGTCTTCTTGCGCCGCGGGCAGCAGCGATGCTGCCATTGCGGCCATGCCGATTCCCTCCGCGGCCGACAGCGCACACAGCGCGGTCAGCGACGGCGCGAATTGTCCGCACTCATAGTGAAATTTCCACCGGAGTAGGGAGGCAATGACCCTCCCAATCGCCGCATAGGCATTATTCTCGTCGTCCTCCCACAAGCGCGCTTTCTCGAGACACTCCGTGCACACACGCAGCGCAGCGTTCACGTCTTCTGCGGTTCCGACCTCCTCCGCGTTTATAGCATACACGCAGAGGGCGTCAAGAAGGGTTTCTGCGACCCAAGAGACCCTACCCTCGTCGTCGCGCACCCAGGATCCAAAGACAGCCGACGCGAACCGCGCAAGGCCGCCCCTCTTAAGTCCGATGGAGAAACGATAGGGAGCCGATCCGACAACGGCGGTGGGTACTCGCGCCCAGTTCGGCCGCGGGGCACACGCAACATAGTTGACAACGATCTCGCGAATGCGGGGCTCTGAGGCGATCGCATCCAGCGCGTCCCTGCCGGCGTCACGCAGCGCCGCCTCGACCAGTTCGTAGTCGCCCGAGTGGCGCAACAGAGCGCGCTTGATGGCCTCCGAGCTAAGGGACGAAGGCCAGTCCCTTTCTCCCGCGCCGAGAAGCGCGATCATGAGGTGTCCGAAACCGCCGGCATTGGACCAACGCACGAGTCGACGCGCGATGTCCAAGAACAGGCTCGGTTGCAGAAGGGGCGGAGCGGCGCCGCTGGACGCGGCGAGCGGCACAAACTTGACGAGCAGTGATAGCCAGTTGGGATCATCGGGCGACACGTCCGCGCGCGGCCGTCGCATCACCTCGTTGCCCCATGCGACGATTAGGTCGACGCCGCCCTCGTTCGCAACTTGCTCGGGGCACAGATCGGCGAGATCCGAGAGGTAGCTCAATATCTCCGCGGTGGGCTCCACGCGGTCGACCAGCGAGTGGCGAACGCACGTGAGTATCGTCCGAATAGCCGGACGCAGCCATGTGCGGTCGTCCGAGGGAATGCGGTGGCCCCTCACCTCGTAATAGCTCTTCTTGCGCACGGCCGCCAACTCGAACGCCACACGCACGGCAAAGAGCGAGGCGGCCGCAGGAAAAACAGTGCGGTTGTCCGGCCACGCACGGACGGCGCGCATACATGCGTCGGTGGCGTCGTCAAGCGCGCGCGACAAAAGAGTGCGCGTGGATGCCTTTGCGACTTCGCTCCGTGCGCGTTCGTAATCCTGTCGCCCCACGGGATGGGTGATACTAAACATCGCCAAGTACTTGTCCTCCTTGTAGAGCAGTTCGGGCCGCATCCTTACAATGGCAGTGTCCATGAGGTAAAGGGCAGCGGCGACCACGGCCGCTGACGTGTCCGCCCTCTCGAGGAACGAGCGCGCAACGTCAAGGTAGCGGAGAAGGGCCGGCGACGTCTTTGCCTCCGCAACGAACGGCGGCATTGTGCGGTCGAGAGAAAGAAGGCCGTCCCGTGCGATCATATGATCCGAGGGATAGGCCGAAAGCGCATCGTAGATTGCCGCGGTATACTCCTTGTCCATAACCCAGCGCTCCTCACCCCCAAATGCCCACGGACCACCATTGACAGCGGCAGCGCACCCGTGTCTTTGAACGCGGACGTCCGCCGGGTTCTCTCGCATGAGCAGTCCGAGAGCAGGAAGCAGGCCGTGCACATCGTCCGCGTATGTCCCGAACAGGCGCAGGCGGGGCACGCGTACGAGCGCCGAGAGATCCAATTCGTCGTCGCCGCGGTCCATATCGGGTTCCGCTTCGATGTCCAGCAAAACAAGCGTCAGCGACCGCAGGTGGGCAAGGCTCGCGAAGTCTTCGACGCGGCGGTCGGTCGTGACGAGCGCTTCCAGCTTTGGGAGCAGTGCGTCCAGGCCGCGGAACTGCGTCGTTTCTTCGCAGAGACCCCCCCGCGCGTCCACCGCACAGAGTGACAGCGACCGGACGTGCAGCAGGGAGAGGTCGATGAGAATGTCGTCGTTGCAATGCAGACGCATACGTCTGCGAAGGACCCCCGTTAAACAGCCGGGCGACGCCTTCGAATAGCTCTCATAGTGGTCTGACACGCGCGGCACCCTCTCAGATGCGAACACGGACGTCATGGTGAGAGTGTGCACGCGACCTCCGGCGGGCAGCGGGCGAATGGCGACTACGTCAAGCACGAGCGCGTGGACGCCCCCTAGGAGCAGCGCCGAGACGTCCGTCAAAACCAGCCGTCGCTCGAGAGCGACCGTGTGCACCTTCGATAGGGCGCTGACGTCACGAACCTCTTCGCAGCCCTCCATTGTGATCGACCGCACGTGCGAAAAGGCTTCCACGGACTTCACCTTGGGACAGCAGCGAAGCTCCACACGCTGCAGCGACGGCACGTGAGGGAGGACTTCCAACCGCCTGCAGAGCGAGACGGCGAGCTCGCGCAACTGCTGGCACTGCGACAGGCAAGAGAGATCGCGCACGTCGCTGTCGAAGAGCACGAGTGTCGACACGGCGCGCAAGGGGGAAAAGTCCCGCACAAGTTCCCGGCAGACCAAAAGGTCGACGCGGTGAAATCCGTCGGCGAACGACAGGTCGCTCACGCCGGGTGGGAGGGGAGGAAAGGGAGCGCGAGCGCGGCACTGCTCGCAATACGTGACGGCGGGATATCCCTCGTCCGCCGGGCCTTCGGACTCTTCCTTCTCGAACAGTTCGCAGCAGTGCTCGACGGTAAGACGGATCGGCAACGGGGGAAGTGGGCCGCCGAGAAGCGCCTCGCGCACGCGCCGCGCAAACGCGGGGTCTTGCGCCATCGTGAGCAGGACGTCGCGCTTGAGGTGCACGGTCATGTCGTTGGCCCACAGCGAAAGCGCGGCGTGTCGAAGCCCGCGCGTCGTCCCCGCGAGGGAACGGCGGTCGCTCGCACGCAGGTAAGCGCCCACGTCGCCGAGGACATCGACGGGAAAGTTGGCGAAGAAGGACGCGTCCGCGACCGCCGTGCGCGGCGGGGGGACGCGCCCGTCCATCTTCGCGTGACCCTGAAAGCGATTTGTCAAAGTGGTTGTGCGGGAAAAAAGAAATGGCGGTTAAGAGTGAACATAATGCAACACGCGCCGGGGAGATCCACGTGAGCCTGTTACTTGCTGTTACCCCGGTTCTCGAAAATGACCGAGTGAGAAAACTGACGAGAAGAGAGATGCGACGTATTCCAACGTCGTCGACCATGCGGCATTTCTCTGCGGTTCGGTCCGCCGTGGTGCCAAGAGCTGCATTTGTGCGGGCTGGCCTGTGTGCGCAGGTGCGCCTGTACTCGCAATCCAACACAGCGACGAGCGCGGACGACAAGGCCGCTGCGATCGAGCGCCTACGCACAGCCCTCGCCTCAGAAAGAAACACGCTGCACCCGCACATTGCGCAGACTTTGGACGATGTGATCGCAGGGCGCGTGCCGGTGTTGTCGCGCGCAGATGCCTTTAATTTCAAGTGTGAGTGAGAGGTTGACGGCTTTTTGACGCATCTGTGTGCTTGTGTGCGTGTGTTTGTGTGTGTGTCTTTGTGTGTGTGTGCGTGCGTGTGTGTGTGTGTGTGTGTGTCTTTGAGTGTGTGTGTGTGTGTGTGTATGTGTGCGTGTGTTTGTGTGTGTGTCTTTGTGTGTGTGTGTGTGTGTGTGCGTGCGTGTGCGTGCATGTGTGTGCGTGCGTGCGTGTGTGTGCGTGTTTGTGTGTGTACGTGAATGCACTTGAGGTACTCACGAGACCCATTGCGGGATGCCCAGGCACCATGTGCGGCAACTGCTGCAGGCGGTTTGGTCCCTCGCTCTTCCTCACGCCACATGACATCTTTCTCATGTCACGGTCGCCAACGGCGAAGGGCGCCGGTGGGTGGCTGTGTGCGTGCGAATGCGCGAATGCGTCATCGTGGCCTGTCTCCCATGTGCGCAGTTGCGCGTTTACCGTTTTCTGCAACTCTCTCTTGGCTCTTCCTAGAGTCGATAGGGGTTTAACCTCTATGACTGCCACGCACTGAGGTCTCTCTTGGCTCTTCCTTCTCTGACACTCGGCTGTTACTTTGCAGGCGCGGTGACAACAGTGCAGTTTCTGAAGCGGTTTTCGGCGGCTTTTGAGATTGCACCTGAAGATGCGCGCGGAATTCCCTCGATGCGAATGGTTGCCGCCAACGCGCGGGAACCGAGGCGTAGCGACGGTGCGTGTGATTCTTCGTTGATCGTTGTTGTGTGAGGACAAGTCAGCGGCGCGATGTTTTCCGCGGAGACTCGTCTTAATAGTGTGTCAATTCAGTTGAGGTGTGAGTGTGCGTGGCGTGAGCGGTGGGCATAAGACTTATTCTGACAGCTGGGCCGATAATAAACAACAGGCGCGGCATCCGACAGCGCCAAGGAGACCCACGCGACCGTCCCTCGGTGTCCCTTCTCGGCGGGCGTTGTTCGGCGGAAGGGTAAGCAGCGAGAGGGGTCTTGCGCACACGTGACGCAAGAATATGCAACTGCTTACTATGCTTCCGTCGCGCCATCAGATGGTCCCGGCAGTCCGCTGGTGCGCCAGCTGAATGCGGAGGGTAACGAGGCGCTTGCGTGCGTCCTCGGCCCTGAGCACATGCCGGCCAAGTGTGCCTCGTTTCCACTCTCCCGCGGGACGGACGCTGCACAAGGTGCGCATCGCGTGCAACGCGAATGTTCTCATTCACTCGTCTGTCATTTCAAGCTGATCCGACGTATCCCTCGTATTGTATCGGCACTCAGTCGCTCTCCTTCCTTCCATCGCACAGGCCTGTACTTTCCCGTCCAGGAGTGCGAGGGCTACTCGCAGCATCTGCCTTCGTCGCCCTCTCAAACAGTCGGATCGTACGTAGAGTCGCGTGGACTGGAGCAGCGCTGGTCCGAGTCGGATTGGTTCCGCACTCTGCGCGAATCTACGCGCGAGCGACTAAGGGGCGAGACGGCCGCAGCAAAGGGGTTCGATGCCATCGCTGACCGCGTGGGCGCCGGTTCTGCCGCAATGCTCGTGTGCGAGGTGCTGTCGGTGGCTTGGTTCAACTTTGACACATTGCGTCCGCAAGGGACCAACAGGGACGCTGCGCACGATGGATGGGAGGAGGCGAAGGCGTCGATTGCGAGAGAAACGGATCGCGCCGTTGAGGCTGTTGCGACTGTTGGAGAGAGGGTGAAGGCGGTCGCGGGGACGGACGGGGCGAAAGGTGACAGGATCACTGCGGGCGCCGTGCGCGGAATGATCGCCGAAAGCGTGGGATGGCTGCAGCGCGGCACACCCGCGTGACGCAGGGAGAGCGAAGACGGGGGTGATTATAGGATTTTTGCTGGAAGTTGCGTGACACAGTTGACATTGGGGTGAGGGCAAGGCCTTCGTCGGCACAACAGGCCACACGTGCGATTTCAACAGTTTTCGCGCACAATATTTCGACATGCAACAGTTCGATGTCAGGCGTCTTCATTCCCTGAGCACGTCTTCCACGTTGACAAAGGCAGCGGCGCCGTTGCCCATACGCGTGAGCTCCTTCACGCACACGGCCGCCTGACGAAGAATCATTTCGAGCGGCGCCTGGCGCGGCAGCCCCTGGAGCTCTGCGAGAGAAAACGACAGGGCAAGCGTACGCAATTCAGTCGGAGTCGCATAGCATCGAGAGCATCAAACAGACGGAAACTGTCTACGCACGCCCACCGAGAACTGCGCTATTGATCTCGGTCGCGAGCGGCTCCCTCTGCGCGGGCTCGAGTAGGTACGCCATGGGCGACTGCGCCGGGTCCGGGTACGCGAGCAGGCTAAAGGCCTCCTCGAGCATAGTGCGGTTGCCGCTTAGCGCGGGGTTCTCGTCGCACGCCTCTTGCAAGCCCTGCCCGTATGCCATCATCCGCTCGATGGGGTTCGGGCCGTCCGAGGGAAGCGCCTGAGAGGCTGCCGCCGCAGACTCGCGCACGAGTTCGACAAAGCGCCGGCACTGCAGCTGGAAGATGAGGTCGGGGCGAGTAACGGCCAGGCGCGGGTAGAGATCACCGATGATGCCGAGCACAGCGTCAATGTCGCCGGCGAGGACCAGTTCGCGGATACCTACGGAAGGCTAACGTGAGCACAGATTGTAACGATACAGACTTTAGGCTTGGGATGCCCCATTCAACAAGCAACAGAGCTCAAGCACCGCTACGCCCGTGTCCTCTAAACGTGCAACACCCTACGAAATGCCGTGCGCAAATACCCACGCTGTCTGGACCGCACCGACGCAACGCTCTCCGCGATCGTGTCGTTTGTATCGCCCGCAAACACGAGCGCCGTTTCGCTGTAGCCGTGGTGTACCAAGTAGCTCGCGATGAGTCGCGTGATGGACGACTCCCAAGTGCCGCCGGTGGTGGGGCAGGGGATCTCGGCAAGGCTCACGTTCGAAAGCATCCCGCGCACACGCCCACGGGTCTCCTGCGGGCGCACCGCAACACGACGAAGAGATGAGCATCGACGCCCACAACGCCGAACCCACACACCGGCCAACAACAAACTGGAGATAACAGTGCGAGAAAGGGCCAGAACGGAAAACCAATCCAATACGACACAAACGAAAAAATAATGCGTTCCCTCACAACACGAATAGCGCCGGTTCGTCCGACAGTGGACAAAGGAGGGCTCACGCCCAAGCCACACACCTGCATGTATCCCTCAATGTCAAACTCGAACGGCCGCTGTCCAAAATTCGCTTCGAGCACCTCGCCCGGAGTAAGCAAACCCACGGTCGGAAAGAGCGGGCCCTTCAGATCGCGAAATGCAACGCCTGCGCAGTGCGAAGCGAATCGGGGTAAGGAAAAGAAAAAACTTGTTCCACACGAACTATAACAGATTCACGCCTTCCATTGCTCCTTCCCATCTCCCCGCCCACACGACCGCGTCAAACGCACCGAGATTGACGCCGTTCTTCGTGTAAAAGCACGTGTTGTCCACAAAGTTGATGCAGCAGCCAATCACATCGCCGGTGGTGTACGTGGGCCCATACGTCGCCCCGGAACTCGACGAGCAGAACGAGTGGCCGTCGTCGCCATGGTAGCCGTACGAGCCCTTCTCCCACCCCGGCAGCCGATTCAACGACACGCCGTTGGAGCACAGTCCAATACCAATGTAACTGCACGCAATGAGCACAGTAGAGTCAATCAAGACGGTCGGCGCAACGCAGAGGGACACAATTGCGCGAAGAGAGTAAAGGGGGTTCCGACTCAGTGATCGTGCTTAAACGAACTCCATTATAACAAATCGACAACAAAACTAGGTTGCCACAACGACTTGCAAGGCATCTGCCGTGTGACGCATGCCGTTTCTGCGTGGCACGCACCCGTCGCGCCCTTTGCTGATGATCTTGACCTCGAAATAAAACACGCCACACGCGGGCGGAACTGGCGCATTCGCTCGCACGGCGGCCGCGTCACTGTCATTCTTCCCTTGGCCTGCGATGTGAATGCAAAATTTGCCATGAGACAACTTGCACATAACCAACCGAAACAGGCCGCTCAATTCAATCTCCGTGCATCCACGCACGCATGCAGGCACCGTAACACACGCACAAGAGCAGTCACGCTCCCCAGATGAGCGCACCTTTGTAGTGCACGCGCAGTCCCGAGTGGGACAGCTCGAGCAAAGAGTACTTGTCCTTGGCGCTCCATGCAGTCGGCAGCGGCGTGTCCGATGGGTCCAACTGCGGCCACAGCACACGCTGCACAGACGCAAGATCGCCCGTCGCACGCATTCCACCCGCCGCCATCGACCCCTCGCAGGGCGCGATGGAAGCCGCTGTCGACACCCGACGACGAAAGGTCTGAAGGTGTGCAACTGTTTCAAAAACAATGCGCAGGTGGATGGCCTCAGAGAAGGCAGACGACGGCTCCCGCCTTCCCCACGGCGAATGACAGCGAGTGACAACTACCAGCAATGTGTTCGCTGCTGTGCGTCTTGTGTTTGAGGGTATTCTGAGTGTGCTGGACCACAAACACGCAGAGTCGCTCGCAGACACCGATGACGCGTGCCCTGCGCGCTCTTTTTCCAGTCTCAGGCACCAACATACTATATATAGGTGTCGTTCTATATATGGTTATTTTATGTCCTAATAGCCCTATTAGGAAACGTATGCCCGATCAATGTGGCGAAATCTCGCTTATTTGGCCGTGTTTAACACCCACCATACATTAGTGTGCGTTACGCCATCTCACAGCTGATGCATGTTACGCACGGTGACAGTTCATGTTGGGCTCTCCTCTGACGAGCACGTACGAATTAGAGGGACTCTTGTACCAACACAACGTCCTCTGTCTTTGGTTTCTCGTGCCCATGGCCACAGCTCAGGGCGTTGCGGCACACGTCGCAGACTGTGACGACTTCCGACGCTTCAAAGATGCGCTGCGTGCGCTGCGAACGGTGGACGACCTCATCATTAACCGTCTGAATGCGTCCATTCCCACGCGCTCGTTTGCGGACAAGGTTGACGTGCGCGCACAGTGTCGTCAGCTGCGCGAGGAGGTGTGTGCTTGTATCGCCTGTTGTGTGTGCTTTGAATGCGCGCTACAGCCTAGGCGTGTACGTGTGTGTGGTCGTGGTACGGTGTGGAGAGTGTGCGTGTGTGCGCGTGTGTGCGTTTCTGTGTGTGTGTGTGTGTGTGTGTGTGTGTGTGTGTGCGTGTGCGTGTGTGTTTGTGTGTGTGTGTGTGTGTGTGTGATGCGTGTGTGTGCATACGCGCTTACTAATTGCATGCTGTCTTGCGCCCTATGCAGGTGAATGCGGCACACAAGCATAGGAGGGATAGCATTTTGCGATGCATAAATCAGAACACGGAGAAAGTGCGTGAGCTGAAGGCGCGTTTGGATGCTTCTCCAGATGACGCTTTGAGGCAAAACGTCCACAAGGAACAAAGCATCGTGGGTGCTCCGTTGCCGACGTGCATTTTGTGCCAATGTTGTGTGCATCGCGTGTGGGTGTGATATATATATATATATATATATATGTGTGTGTGTGTGTGCGTGTTGTGTGTGTGTGAGGGGCGTCTGGGCCGCGCCAAATTGTGTTGTGTGGCCGCACACGTTTGCCAATGTCGCTTGTCTCCCATTGACGTGTTGTCTTTCACGGTGTGCAGGTGCGCATGCTGGAGTCCGAAATGACCATCGAGGACGTCGTGCAAGACCGCACAAACGCCATCTTGAACGAGCGCTGCGACGCCACGTGACGCACTAAAAATTTGTAAAAGAGCTTTCAATTTATACAGAGACAACACCGTACACACACACACACACACACACACACACACACACACACACACACACACGTTCCCACACAGTGACACACGACAAGGTCGGAATAGCTTCCGAACTTTCAAGACTCCCAAGACCGAGTCAAAGCGTGTCGAGCTGTCCCGTACAGAGCACATGTCGTTCACGTGCACTCTCTGCCGCTCATATGTACATGGTTTCATTGATTATCCGAGTTCAAAAAAGTAGCCCAAAGCGCCAGACTATGGACGCCAAACGCTGGCAGCGCACGCAATGCGACGCAAGAGAGTGCCTTATCCGAATTCGTGTTGGCGAGAGATTCAGACTTCACTGAAAGTGCTCGATGGGGTCATCCGACGCCTTGTTCGCCTGGACCGCGCTGAGGGTGAGGTTCTGCTCCGGGGGAAGGCTCCGGTGCACGCGCAGGTGGACGTACTTCTCGTTGCCGGTGTGCACCTACGCAAGAGACAGAAGGCGACGTTAGTACAGCTGGCACATACGCACGTGCACTTTCGCACACGCACGCGCGCACACACACCTACACGAGTAGGCACGCACGCACACACACGCGCACGCACGCACACACGCAACGCAATCTCACACTCCCATCGCAAAACGCAACACACGATCGCACACAGCAACGGAGTGCAAAACGTAAAAACTAACCTTCACGAAGAAGTTCGTGCCGGCGACGACCTGTGTGGCAAACGACTTGGCCTCAAACTTTTCAAACTTGCCGTGCTTGGCCTCGGCATCTCCACGGACGCGGTCGACGAGCTCTTGCACTTCGGGCGTCGCGGCCTGCGCGTTGCCCACGGCACCGCAGCGCACAGCTCCGTTCGGCATGTTGGCACTAATTTTCTTCGAGGCGCGAAGCGAGAGAGAGCGAATGATAATGTTGGAAGAGATGTTGCTTCAGTGGTCGCTGAGGAGAAGCGAATATATAAGGAACGCAACCTTGAGTTGGCAATCGTGGAAGATCCGAACCGTTCTTTTTTTCGAGATTTTAAAGGGTTGTGGCGGCTTGCACGGGTGTGCGGCGTATCTGGGCGTTCGCACGCGTGTGTGTGCGTACAAGGTTTCCTCCAGCACCGTGTGCATGCGAGTGACGTGACACACCCTCGTATGGAAGTTCTCAATATCCCTCTTTAGTAGAGTGCTAATTTAGATAACTGTGGAACAGATTGGCTCAGAAAATACAAATTACCCATCACAGCAATCTGCTTATTTCGAATAATTCGATAGTCCGAAGATTGGGCATGACGCACCCACGGACCGACAAAACAAACGGCAACCGGCGCGCGGGGACGGGGCACTCCCACACACACCGCACGCACGCGCGCATAATCTCCGCCGTCGACTTGCATAACATAATAAATATCACCCGAGGTGAGCGAAGGGCACGTCATAACAATGCGCCATCTCCATGCCGCGGCATAACCCGGCCTCGCACTTTCGCGCGCGACTCGGCTCCGAATCTGCGACACCGCCAGAAGGCCATATCGCACTTCTGCGCCCACGGCGTGTTTCTGAATAGCGTCCATTGCGTCACGCGACGCCTCAATCGGTCGCGGCACCGTGTCGTTTCATTTTAGCAATGATGTCTGCGTGAGCCGTAAAAGAAAAGTCAGTGGCGCCGCTGCAGCACATGCACCTGCATCGCGGCACAGACAGCAGACAGGCGACGACCTGCCTTTTGCTATCACAAAGACGCCGTTGGTGTTGACGTTGCAAACGAAGCACTTTGCGTTTTTCCTGTGGTGATCGAGGGCGCACTTCTCGCAGAAATAGTGCTTGCACCTGGGCGGAAAATAATGAAAAAAGAGAGGGTTAGATCCTGGCGCCGAGATAACAATTACGAAATGGACAGCAAAGGAGGAGGAGGGAGGGCGGTGGGGCAAGGCAATAAAACGGAAATTTTGAATTCACGACGCCAACCCATCGCGTCCACTCACTTCGTCACAATCGGGTTGGTGAACGGCTGCCGGCATATGAAACACGCAAACGGGAGGTCGTCCCCGTCGTCGTCGCTCTTGTCGCCGGATTCCTGCGACGCGAGGAACGCCGCGTGCGCGCGCTCCTTCTGTTCGTTCTCCCACTCGCGCTCCATCTGCCAGCCCGACTTGTAATCGCTGCGGTCGTGGAGGAACTTGCAACTGTCGCCGTAGCCGCAGAACCCAGTTTCCTTGTAGTCCTTGCAAATGTCGGGCTGGTAATCGAAGCGGGACGTCGCGCGAATGTTCTGCGGCGCTTTCAACGGCCCAGGCCGCAAGTAGCTCATGCTTGGCAGCCCTTCTTGGTACGCAGCCTGCCCGCGATAGAGGTTCGCGCCACCGGCACCCTCCCCGCCGCTGGCAGCAGCCGCAGCGACAATCGGCGCCACTTTACGCTCCTCCTCGGCTTCGAGAAGATTAACCATGGTCGCGCCGCCGTCCTCGATGCCGGACGACTTCGCGGTTCGCGTCGACTCGTACGCCACCGTGACGGCCGAGGGCGCATCCTGCTCGGTCCTCGCCTTACGCGTCGTTTGCACCATGGGATTCTTCTTCTCGCGGCGCGCATCGCCGAGCGCCTTCGCGGCTTCCTCCAAGAGAGAACCGGCGTCCTCGTCCTCGCTCTTGTCGGACTCGGGGTCGATCTTGCGCTTTCGGATGTTCGCGTTTGCACGCCGTTTCACAAACGTGCACACGGGCGCGGTTGCGGACGCACCGTCCCCGGCGGGCGCATCTTTGGCACCGTCGGCGTCCATTATAGAAAGAATAAGTGGCGCTCCTCGCAAGGCGCGCACTCGTGAGGTCGTGTGTTCGGGGCATTGTCGTTTGTTGTGCCACCGAGATGCTCGCATGTGCGCGTCAGCTGGGACGTGTGCCAACCCCGGATGTCGTGGTCACGTGATAGGGCGTTTTGAATTTTCAAATTTGTCTTTCGTTGACGACGGAGAGCGTCAAAGAAGCGTCTGCTTTGCCAAAAAGCGTCCACGCTCCTCCTTTCACCTCGTCTTTCCCCTTGCAAAGCCCATACGTTTTTGGTGTGCCATATTAGGCCGCGTGTGAGGCTGCTATCGGCGCTTTGCTGCCGTTTTTTGTGTTTCTTTTTTTTCCCGAGGCATCAGTTCGCAACAAACGACGCGCGCGCGCGATTGGCGAAGATGGCCCAAAACGTCAACCCGTCCGTCCACTCTTCGACGGCGGCGAATCCCAAGCTTTCCAACACCGGCGGTGCTGCCGAGGGCCACGCCGTAACGCGACGGTGCGTGCTTTGCTGCGCAGCCAATTGCGTCAGTTGTCTCTGTTGGCGGTCCATTTAGTTTTTCTGATTGCAACGCAGACTCCAGCAAGAGCTTATGTCCCTTATGGTACGTTTGGCCTCGGCGCTAATGTAACTGTCAGAGCCTTGCTCTTTCTCGTCTTCGCTTTCGAAAAAGCTTGTGAGAATTGTTGGAGAGTTGTTGTTCACTCGTCCTCGTGCCTGGTGCTTGTTACGCTTTGTTAACACAACGGTCGCCTGCACCCGCCCTACCTTTCTTCTCGCAAAAAATAGATGAGCGGCGACAATGGCGTCTCGGCGTTTCCCGAAGGCGACAACCTCTTTAGCTGGATTGGGACCATCACGGGTGGTGTCGGCACGGTGGGGGTGTTGTGTGTGTGTATGTGTGTGCGCGCGCCGCGCGTGTCTGCGTGTGCGTGTGTGTGTGTGTGTGCGTGTGTGTGTGTGTGTGTGTGTGTGTGTGTGTGTGTGTGTACGAGTGACACGCGTGTCGCAATATCTGATCTGTTTTTCCCCGCACGGCGGGTGTACTCCCTTGCGCCTTTGTTGTCTGGCCTTCTACTTTGTAACGTTTGCTGGTACCACAGACACTTGCTGATGCCGCACACGTGCTCACGCGCAGGTGTATGAGGGTCTCTCGTACAAGCTTTCCCTGAAGTTCCCGGCGAGCTACCCTTACGCCGCGCCCACCGTCCGCTTCGAGACGCCCTGCTTCCACCCGAACGTCGACCAGCACGGCAACATCTGCCTCGACATTCTCAAGGTTCGCTTGACCTCACATTTGTGTCGGTGATTTTTGTTGGTGTCAGTACATCCCGCATTGTCTTCTCTTTTGTTCCTGTGTGTTTGTTTCAGATTTCTGCACACGCACGCACACGCACGCACGCACAGCAACTCATATTCAACTTGTGTTTTACCTTCCGTTCTCTCGCGACCCACAGGAGAAGTGGTCGGCTCTCTTGGACGTGCGCACCGTTCTCATTTCGATCCAGTCGCTCCTTGGCGGTGAGTCGGGATGCCTGCTTGCGTGTCTGTGTGTGTGTGTGCACTGCGCATGTGGTGCTTACACTTTTATTATAATATACAGAGCCCAACATCGACAGCCCGCTTAACAGCGCCGCGGCGACGCTATGGTCCAACCAGGACGGTGAGAATGCACTCTTGTCTTCGTTTGTACGCTTGCGTGTGTGCACGCGTGCATGTGCGTTTGCGTTTGTGTTGAAATGCTTACAAATATGCCTTCACACTCAGAGTACAAGAAGACGCTGCTGAAGCGCTACGCCGACGACACGCGCAAGTAACTTGGCGCGTTCCACATTGCGTTGCGCTTGTCGTCCCTTGTTCTCGCCGCGTTGCTCGCGTGCGCGTCCGTCTGAAAATGCTTGCGTTGTTTTGTGTCTGTTTCGCGCTTCTGTATCGAGCCTTGGCGTAGCCTTCTGGCCGTGGCTCGTATGTTAGTCGGTGAAGGGTCTTCTATTGTACATACTACTGTGGCAACATTTGAAATGAAGTGCCTCTTTGCCGATTGTCCCGAAGACCACCATCCCGCCAACCGCGCGAATAGTGTCCCTCCTGACACTGGCCGAGTCCAACACAGAAAATGAGATTCCACGCTTGTTCATCCTTCAGCAACGCAGCGCACACAAACGCACACGCGAAGACGCACGCCAGCACCCAAGCTCGTGTTTTCTTCGGAACGCTCTACTGCGCACCAGCGCCCTCGCGTCGCCGCACGGGCTCTGCAAGAAGAATGCGCACTGAGCCACAAAACCCACAGCACTGCGACAATACCATTAAAGGGCGGTTGCACAAGTGCTCGACTTCACACACACACACACACACACACACACACACACACACACACACATACACACAACATACACACACACACACACACACACACACAACACGCACACGCCGAATCCAAACAGGCAGCATGAAGTCTTACAGCGCGACGCACCGAAGTACGGGTGGTCCATGGCCTCCTTGGCCGTGAGACGCTCCTGGTGATCGTAACGCAGCAGTCGGTCGAGGAAGTCGATCGCCTCGGGAACTGCAAGGTGCTGGTTCTCGTTCGTAATGAAGCGCGTCCACGTCTTGCGCGTGTGCCTGCGTGCGTGAAGACGACGATACGGTGAGATAACACAAACTAGAGTCGCAAGCAAGCTACGAGCCGACAACGGACACCAAGGAGAGAAAGAACGAGGATCCAACAGGTGGGAGGACGCACCTTCCGAGCACGTCGTCATAGTACGGGTCGAGGTCAATGTTGTACTTTTCGAGGTAATTGAAGAGCTCGTCCGTGCCGAGAACCCGCGTGATCTTCACCAGCTGCAAGGGGAGGACGAAGAGGGGAGGGCGTGTGAGTGCGACGCCCCGTTTTGAACAGAGACAAAAGCAAGCACATTCATGGAAACGAGATGGCTTGACAGGAAGCTTAAAACGCAGCACGGAGCAGGCATGCACCTGGTCGTAGTTGTCGTGGCCGTGGAAGAAGGGCTCCTTCTTGAAAATCTGAGACAGCCCATGCCATCAGACTCACGCAAACAACAACACACTCTCACACAACAAACAAATTGCGCACTCCTTCACGCCCTCACTCCGCACTCACGCACACATGCACGCTCTCACGCCCACAGGCACACAGAGAGCGCCATCCCCACTCACCATGCTGGCAAACATGCACCCGAGGCTCCACATGTCGAGCGAGTAGTCGTACTCTTGGAAGTCGACGAGGAGTTCGGGGCCCTTAAAGTAACGCGAGGCCACGCGCACGTTGTACTCGCGTCCGGGGTGGTAAAACTCCGCCAGGCCCCAGTCGATGAGGCGCAGCTGTGACACACAATTGACAGTGTCGTCAACATGACGTGTGCCGGACAAAACGAGCGGCACTAAACCAAGCCGACAAAGGCTAGAGGAAGCGGCCCAAGTGAGAGACTATGTGCTGTTGTGGGATGGTGTGAGTGTGCGTGTGCGCGTGTGTTGCTATGCTATGGACGTTTGAGTTCCGCAATGCATAGTGGAGGTGCGTGCGTGGCGCAAACAAAAGGCGTGCACGCACATCTGCACACCATGTCCCCCTCTTCCAACACATTCGACCCCTTGGACGTCGCACGCACCTTTCGCTTCTGATGGTCAATCATAACATTGTGCGGCTTGACATCGCGGTGCATGATGCCGCGCGAGTGGCAGAAATCGAGCGCCTGTCCGAAACGGCCATTAGGACAGCCGAAACAACAAACGCCTCGCGTACTTACGCACGTACACACGCACACACAGGCACAGACCCACACACGCCATGTACACACGCACGTGCACACACGCGCACCTTGAGGAGCTCGTAAATGTAGTAGCGGATGTCGTAGTCGCCAAGTGTCGGGTAGAGGACCTTGAAATCCGTGTTGTTCACATACTCAAACACGAGCGACGGCACTTTCGACTGTGAGAACAAGCGAGATGCGAGGTCAGCAAGCGCGCATGGCACTGGCATTGCAAATGGTCTGCGCAGACGCACGCACATGCACGCACGCAGCCCTCAACAGTCGCGCACTCATGCACGCAAACAAAACATCGAATGCCCGCGAGTGCAAACCAACAGCGCCGCACACCCACAATGGGGTCCCGCACGACGTCGAGCAGTCCGATGACATTGACGCCTCCCGCGAGGTTCTGGAGGATCTTAATCTCGCGCTTAATCTTCTTCTTCTTGACAGGCTTGAGAATCTTGATGATGCACGGCTCGTTCGCGGCGACGTTGATGCCCTGGAACACCTCGCTGTACTTGCCGCGCCCCACTTTTCGCACAATCTCATACTTCTCCGGTGTGCTGCCGCAAACAAAGCAAGTGGAGACGCGTAAGTCGACGCAGGGTATAAAGGGGGCCGCAAACGACAAACAACGTGCACGCGTGTGTGTCGTAACGCCACGTGAAGGTCGGGAAAAGTGCATCTACGTTCGCGTGACAAGGCAACTTCCGTGCGCAGGCCACCCACTTCCATTCAACCTCGTACGTCTCGTAGTCCCAATACTCCCGCGGGCGATACACGTTCGCGTCCGCATACACGCGAGCTTTGCTGACCTCCCCCATTCTCACGCTCTCCACGACGCGCCGCCGAGGCCGCCGGCGACCGTGCGTCGATTCGCCGCCGCTTGCCCAGCCGGCCCACGCAGCGGCTAGATCACCCTCCTGAACTGCAACAGCGCCCTGTGCCCGTCTCGCAAATCCGTTGAAGAAGCGGCGTTGAACGAGGCGACTGCTACGAGGAGCGACCGACGCGTAGATCGAGCGCAAGGCGCGTGCAGTCAGGCCAACCGAAACTGAAATTTTCGACAGGCTTAAGTGAAAAGCGCCCCCTTGCAGCGCTGTACAGCCCTCGTTGTCGCGAGGGTGTGTGTGCGCGCGCGTGCAGAATCGCAGTCCGATTGAATGCGTAAAGGAGAAAGTGACGGTGAGTGTGAATGGTTGCTGTGTGTGTGCACATGCGCGCCAGTCGGATGCCTCTTGCTCGTCTGGCCAAGAAAAATGGACGACCCCCTCTTAGCCCCCCTTGACCCCATGACTATCGCGTGGACCACAAGGGGGCCTAAGAGGGGGTGGTAGGAGGGTCGTCATAGTGACGCCTTCTGGATGTTACATTGTTACACTCAGACCACGTGACCACGAGATGCAAAGCCGTGGCACAACCGTTTATTGCGCTGCTGACGATGTACTTGCTGTGCTCTCGTAATCTTTCACTGTCGCGTAGCCTGGTTTTTGGGACGCCGAGGGGATAGAGCGATCTCTTTCTCTCTCTCTTGACTTGCGGTAGCTGTGTCTGTGCAAGTTTCGCCGTGCTTCGTGCGCGTGGCGATTGGGTCGCAACAATGGCGCAGATGGAGGCGAAGATCAAGGAGGCGAACGCGCTCGTCGCAGAGGCCGAGAAATTGTGGGCATGTGGCAGTGTGTGTGTGCGACTGCGAATGAGGAAGAGGCGTGTTGGAGTGTTCACACTCGTCCGTCACTTTCTGTACGTTCAATGTGTGTGTGTGTGTGTGTGTGTGTGTGTGTGTGGTGTGGTGTGTGTGTGCGGCGCAGGTGTCAGAAGACCATGTTCCGGTGGTCCCAGGACTGGGAGGGCGCTGCGCCGCTGCTCGACAAGGCCGGTTTGTGTTGCGCCGCGTCAAACCCTTTTGTCAGCGACTTGCTTCTCGCTAGACACACTGGTGCCAGATGATTGGCATCCTGCACCCTTCACCCGACTCGCTCATTCATGTGTGCATTTTTTATCGCAACAGCCAACCTCTACAAGGTCGCAAAGAACCTTGAGAAGGCGAAGGAAACGTACCGAAAGGCGTCGAATGCGCACTATAAGGCCAAAGCGTGAGTCTTCACACAGCCACACACGCACACACACACACCACACCACACACACACACACACACACACAAAACATATACTGTACATGTGTGTCCCCAGCCATTCTCGTCACACGTGTCCGCGCACTCTCTCTCGCAGCATATTCCACGCCGCCAAGAGCCTCGACAACGCGGCGATGCTCGCGAAGGATATGAAGCAGTCGACGGAGGCCGCCAATTACTTTGCAGAGGCCGTTGCGCTATATCGCGAGGACGGCAAGCCCGACAGCGCGGGTCACTGCGCCGAGAAGGCCGGAAAGTGCGTGTTGCTGTCCTCCTGCATTCCTGACTGTGTGTGGTCTGTGTGTGACTTCCACGCCGTGCCTTCAACGCCTCGCTTCTTACGCCCACACCCATGTGCCCTCCTCTTCCCTCTTTCCCTCTCACTCTCTCTTCGAAGAGTGGGGTCGATGGACACCCGTCTGTGATATGAGCTGATCCAACATCATTCCCCAATCCCCAGGGGCATGGTCGAGTGCGGACAGGAGGAGAAGGCGGTTGACTTCTTCCTCAGCGCCGCGGACATGTGGGAGATCGACGGCAAGGAGCGCGAGTGCTTTGAGAACTTCAGGCGCGCCATTGGCCTTCTCCTCAAGAAGCGCCTGTGAGTGTTCAGTCTGCGTCCGTGCATGCCCCTGTTCCATCGCGTGTGCTTGGGATTCCGTGTGCGTCCTCGCACGCAACGTCTCGTCCGTGCCGCGTGCGTGTTCCATCGCATACTCGGCACTTCTTTGCATGCCCAGAATTGAGTGCGTGCATGGCATGTAAAGGGAAGGTCTTTTTATAGCTTGTGCGCGCGAGTGGAAGGCACGCGTCACCACGTTCGCTCAGCGTCTTCTCCCCCTCCCCCGTCTCCACCGCCCCACGCAGCTTCGACCGTGCGATCCAGGTGCTTCGCGGGCAGGTGCGCCTGTACAAGAGGGTCAATCAGATGCACAACGTCTTCCCCACATACCTCTCCGTCATCGTCATTCACCTCGCCGCCGACGAGTTCATCGCGGCCGAGAGGGCGTACGACGAGTTTATCCAGTGGGTGGAGCTGCCCCTCTGAGAGTTGGGCCTGCCATGCGTGGCTGTTGTGCCTTGCGTCGTGTGGCTGTCAGTTACATCCGTGGAAGGCGGTTCCGTGTATTAACCCGCTTATGTGCGCGGGTGCTCTGTGTTGAGCGTCATCACGTGCGCGCGCCGTTGTGTGTTGTGTGCTTGCTTTTGTTCCCACACATTTCAGTCTCGCGTCAGTGGCAACGTGCCGGCTATCACTCCCACTCATATGTCGCGGCACGCTTCGCTCCGCAGGGAGACGCCGCAGTTCGCGAACTCGGAGCACGCGCGTGCCGTGGACACCCTTCTCACCTCGTTCAACTCGCACGACGACGACGCCTTCCGCGCGTGCGTCTCGTCGCAGATCTTCTCCCACCTGGACGTCGAGGTATGGTGCAGTTTGGGTGGTTAGCGATTGAATGCGTTTGTAAGATGGAAAGTTGTTGCATTCGTGTGAGGAATGTCGATACATTTGTCTTTCTCGCCAACAGTGGCCCACGTAGTAGTTCATGGTGTCGCATTCCATCTCAGGCCTCACTCTCTGTCATGGAGTCGATGGCACACGTCTATGTTTTAAGCCGATCCGACGTCTCTTTCTCCCCTCACAGGTGACGAAGCTCGCGCGCAACATGCGCGGTGGCAGCACCGCTTTCAAGTCGTCGTCGTCATCCCAACCGTCGGTCGTGCGGCGCGCAGAGCCCGTCCAGAGGACTGCCGCTGCACCCGCCGCCGCAGCGCCCGCCTCGCAACCCGCGCGGAGTGCCGCTCCCCAACCGTCTTCGCACGCGGCCCCTTCGCCCGCCGCGCCCACCCCCGCCCCAGCCCCTATGGCCGCAGCACCCGCTCCCGCACCCGTGCCCGCGCCTGCTCCTGCGCCCGCCGAGCCCATGTACGACGAGGAGCCGTCCGTGTTGTGAGATGTGAATACAGTGCTTGCGCGTGCGTGGCCCTCATCGCAACAAAACAGATGTAACGCGTAACACCCGCCAAATTTGAGTGCGTGTGTTTCTCATCTCTGCCGGGCCCGCAGACTGTTATCCACAATTGTGCCAAGTTTTAACGCCATTTCAGCCCTTGGTCTCTCTCGAAAAGCCTCGGCTGTGTCGACGCGGCAGAGTGCGCACGCAGACGCTCTTCTCGCGCGAATATGGCGGCACGACTGGCCGCGTCGCGGATGCGACAAAACACTCTGCACAACGTGCGCCTTTTGAGAGAAACTGCGACCGCGGTGCGCCCCAACCGCGCGTACTCGAATGGCGCATCGAACCCCGTCGCCGCCACCGCGTCTTCTCTCGGGGAGAAGAAGGCGGAGTTTGTGGGCGCGCGTTGGGACGCGGGCGCATCCAACGGCGCGCGTGTGGTGCTGTTCCATTTCGACACGTATCGTCTTGTGAGGCACCTGGAGGCCAAGGGGTTCTCGACGCAGCAGGCGGAGGCGCTCATGGAGTCGCTTGTGCAGATTACGGGAGATAGGTGGGCGTGGAGGTTGTGCCCTGTGTGCATGTGTGTGCGTGTGTGTGCGAAGATGAGTGTGCGTGTGGCCACATGCGTGGGTGCGTGAATTCTGACATGAGGGTGCCATGTGTGCATGTGTGCATGTGTGTGTGTGTGTGCATGTGTGTGTGTGTGTGTGTGTGTGTGTGTGTGTGTGTTTTTGCGTGTGGCTGCATGCGTGGGTGCACGTGACCTATGACAACTCAGCGTCTTTTCCTTCCCGTTCGCGTTGGTGACTGCGTGCAGCGTAAGCGGCGCCGTGCAGAACACCGTCACAAAGTCGGAGCTGGACCAGTTTAACCTGCGGATGCAATCGGAGCTCACGTCCCTTCGGAAAGAGATGCACATTGTCGAGAAGAGCGAGTTTGGCACGTTGCGCGCAGAGAGCCTCAAGGGCCAGGTGGGGCAGGTGTCCCGCGCACACGCGTGTGTGTGCGTGCGTGTGCGTGCACGGGTGCGCCTAATGCTTGGTGTCGTTCGCCTGTGTTGTGCTTCATCCCCATATCTATTGCACCGTGCCCCACCGCACACAGCCTCTCCTCGTCGCCCTCTTCACTTGCCCCTTATCTCCTGCTGTGCGTTGCTTCCCGAACGCGCAGCAAGAGGTGGAGAAGGTGAAGGACTTGCTCAAGGACGAGGTGAGCAAGCTGCGCGCGGGCGTGAAGCTCGACCTGAGCCTCGAAAAGAGCCGGCTCAAGGAAGAGTCGACCGTCATCGAGCACAAGATCAAGGACACCAACAACAGGATAGACACGGAGGTGGGTGTCCCCTGCCGTGCATGCGACGTGTGGTGGGCGTGTGCGTGTGCGTGTGTGTGCCTACTTCTTCTGGGCTTGTGTGCTTGTTGCGTGTATTCATGTTCAGTTCTGCGTGCGTGTGTGCGAGTGCGTGCGTGGGTAAAAAGTGAGCGGCATTGACGCGCTGTGTCTGTCTCAGATTGCGGGCCTGCGGATGCAAATGGAGTCGCTTAAGCTCGACATTATCAAGATTCTCGCGGGTGAGTGTGCCCCTCCGCCGCTTCCTCTGACTCGTCGGACTCGTCCTCCTCGTCCGACTCCGATTCGTCCGATTCGTCGGAAT
>CALSCQ010001592.1:0-28520 GCA_943704525.1 Pigoraptor vietnamica | reverse complement strand
TGCTTGCACACACACACACACACACACACACACACACACACACACACACACACACACACACACACACACACACACACACACACACATGCACGGCCGCGCGCACAGACGCGTACCATCGGCAGCGACCGCATGGCGGCGCCGCAACCCCCGCCGCGCTCCTGGTAGTCGAGGGCGCACCATCGCTCGCCGCGGGGCGCCCTCTCGATGGTGGAAATGCTTGAGACGGTCGTGTTGCCGGGCGCGCGGTAGTCCATATCGTCCTGCATCACGACAACGGCCATGGGGGTAAGTGGCCATTATTAACTATTAGCGCAACAGTGACGCAGCCACACAGGGCGTGTGCGGACGATACTGTGTGACTGCGCGGACGATATGTGTGACTGCGGAGGGTCCGGGGAACGCTCACACAGGTCGAGAGGGGCGAAGTAATGGCGTACGTCGCAAGGGACCATACCATGCACTTGATGTACTTTTCTGCAAAGTTTTCGTACAACTCCTCGTTGTTGGCGTGGGGCATCAGCATCGCCTCCGCCGAAGCAAGCGACATGACCGTGTCGTCGGACACCCGAAAGTTCTGCACACGCACAGTGCGCGATCCAACGAATGGGTGCGTGAGTGGCTACATTAAAAGACGAATTCACAACCACGCAGTACACGCAATTCACACACACGTACACACGCTGTCTCCCCTCACCTCCTTCTCGGGTCGAAGGTTGCGCACGCCACCGAGGGCCTCGCACTGCTTGTGAATTGTGCGGCCGTCTTTTGTGAACTCCCACTTGCCCTGCAGACAGAGAAGGGTCGGCAATTAGATTACTCTCGCGGATGCACAGTGAATTTTTTTTTTTTTTTAACACAAGCATTCTCGATGCACAGTGAATGTTTTTACACAAGCATTCTCGCGGATGCACACTGAATGTTTTTACACGAGCATTCTAGCGGATGCAGGCGCAGTGGTCCACACACTCTGCAGCACACGCCGCGCAACGCACATTCTTGTACCCAATCGCGTCGCCAGCAGCCCCGAGGACCATGCAGGCCACGTAACGCTCCGGCATCGGTGCCATTATGATAGTGGGGCGACGTTAATCGACTTCGTCGGAACGTTTGAAGCGCGATCGTGTGAGATCACACACAAAGAAAGAACGCTGTCCTCATAAACAAACGTACAGCTATTGACTTGCGTGCGCGTGGAAGTTCGATGCTACGTGTGTGAGTGTTTGCGCAACAGCCGTGTGCGTCAGCCACTCTGAAAATGGGCTCTCTAATCCTCACCCTACACAAACAGTCTCCCGCCGCATAACCCCCACCCATTGCGGTTTTGTTCGAACAGACTTTTGTTACTGTCCGTTACAACGTCCGCAACAAGGGTGACGCGGCAAGCGTGTGTTTCGTGAGACTTTCTTCTCACTGGCGCGGTGTGTTCGTGAGGTCTCAGCCACTTTGCGAAGACTGCCCCTAGGGGCGTCGTATGCGAACGAAGATGCCGTCGGCCGAGACAGAGCCACTGCTTGCCGCAGAGGGCGCACGGTGTGTGTGTGTGTGTGTGCACACGCTTCGCAGTTGTGGGCCCTCTCTTCGTCAACACGGGGCGCCATAATTGCCATCTCGCTGTTGCTGACGGCCGTGCGCTTGAGTGCGATAGGTCACCACAAGTGCGACCCGTGCGAAGAGACTTTGACGAGTCGGATTTCATTGTGGCCGTATTTGTCGTGTCGTTCGACACGAAGAAAGGTCCGTGTGAAGCGACCGCTTTGAATCGCCCCTTCCGATTATTTGTATACTCGATCGGACGATCAGGCCGGGGAGACGCGTGAATGCGCGTGTGTGCGTGTGTCGTCTGTGCTTGTGTGTGCGCAGTGGCGACCGGTATGTGTTGATGTGCTTGCTATGGCGTGCAGGCAACATTGTGTCTTTCAAGTACCCCTCGGACGTCGAGCTCACCGGGGTCGAGTTCAAGGCAATGCCCAGCGGAGCACACCTTGTGACCGACGACTTCATGTGGGGCGATACTTTCACGCACACGCACACATGCACACGCACACACACACGCACGCACACACACACACACACGCACACACACACACACACACACACGCACGCACATAAACACACACAAGCACAAGCGCAAACAGAGTGGCGGGCCTGTGAGGTGTAAGTTTTTATATGTAGAGTCCTGAGTCTCACCAAGTACGGTCGCAGATACTTTTCTGTGAACGACGGCGCTTTCGGCGTCGCGTGCTATGCGAAGCGGCTAGTCGACAACGCGGAAGAGCGCGGCGCGCGCATGCGGTCGGTGGGCATTCTTTGCGCGAAGCTCACGTCGCTGCACAGGCACAAGGAATTTCTCGAGGAGCAAGTGAGGTGTGTGCGTGTGTGTGTAAAGGTTGCGTGGACGCTGCGTGGAGTGGGTGGCTTACTCCCCCGCGCTCGTGTTTTCGCAGCCTCCAGCTGAACGACACACCGGACTACTCTGCGCTCATCGCCCACTATGAAAGGGTGCGTGTCGTTGCGCAATGTCGTATTCACGGCACGTGTCAAGAACTGCGCGGCATGTGCGGGTCCCACACTGCATGCACGTGGCCCCTTTGCGTCGGTTTGGTCCTGTTTCTTACACGCTGTCACTTTTTCGCGCAGTACAAGGCGCACCCGGAGGCCGCCCCTGAGCCGCACGAGTTTGGCGCTGCGGCTGCGGCGGCCGCGGCTTCGTCCGAGGCCACCATTGAATCGATGCACGGCGTCAACGTCAAGCCTCTCATGACAGTGGGTGTGCGGTGCCTGTGGTGCAGTGCAATAGCAGTATGTGCGTCCCAATAGTAGCGCACTTGCCCGGTGATCATTCCCCCCCCCCCCCCCCCCCCTTCCCTGCGCGCGTGTCAAATGCACGCACTCCCCTTCCCTGACTTATCTTGCGCACTGCAACATTGCATTTGTGTATTTGCACACACACACACACACACACACACACACACACACACACACACACACACAGACTCACTCACTCACTCACTCACTCACTCACTCACCCACGCACGCACTCACTTACACACACACACACACATTTCTTGTGCGTCGCAGATATCGCACCCCGCGGGTTCCCTCTCGCAGTTTGTGCAATTCTTCGGGGTCGATCTCTTTGTGCTGTGGAAGCTCGCCCTCCTCCGCAAGCGCATCATGTTCTACTCGCCACCGCCCATCGGCGTCGTCTGCTACAGAGGTGCGGCGCGTGTTTTCCCTATCGCCTCGACGCGTACGTGTGACGTCGTAAACGCAGCGATTCTCGCCGTGTTTATGTGTGCTTGTGCGTGTCGTTCTCGGTGTTGGCGTGTGTGTGCGCGTTATATTTTATGTTCGTTTCATTACCCTTGTGTGGTTCACTAATGGCTCGCGGCGCGTGTGTGGATGCGAATGCACGCAGTGTACTGCGCGTGCCTACTCGCACTCCAGTCAATCCCGACGCTCCACGAGGGCAAGAACGTCCCGCTCTTCTTCGTGAACGTCGCGGACATCCCAATGCTCGAGATGCAGGACTCGTACATTGCATGTGGGTCACCGTGCGACCCCTGCCTTCAGTGCGGTCACGTGCCTTTGCTTAGAGCCCTCCTCGTCTCGCTTTTCGGTCTCACCATTGAGCTGTTCGGTAATCGGCATTCTCGTCTCACGTGACTTGCTCTCCATCGTGCATTTCCCTTTCTCATGCTGTGCCGCTGTGTTGTGTGCAGGCACGAGCGAGAAGATCTTTGCAAGCAAGAAGCAGCTCTACGACGCGTACGTCGACGGGCGCGTGGTGACGGGTAGCGCGACGCTGTCGTCCGTCCTCACGCCCACGCCCGCGGACAAGGCACGCGCCGGCATCATCGACCTCCTCCTCACGGCAGCGCCGGATCAGTCGCCCATCGACGCCGACGACCGCCTCTCAAAGTGCGTGTTGCGTTATTGCTTTCGGATGCAACTGTCTCCGCGCATTCTCATCATACGCAAACTGGTTGTGCGCGCTCTCGTGCGACATTGTGTTTGTTTGTGAGGCATGCATGCTTCGCTCACCTTCCCATTATATCTGCGCCCGCAGGTACTTTATGGAACTCAACAACAACATCTTCCGCACGCTTATGGAGCTTGCGGCGTCGCCCGTCGACAACGCCGTCACCCGCCACACCATCCGCGCGATGGGCCTCGACCCCGCCGACGAGGCGTTCCTCCGCGCCCTCTGCGAGTTGCACGGCATCAACGTCACGTTCAACGTCTCGTGCTGCGACTACATGTGACGGGGCGCGGGAGGGCGCGTGCACCCGATGTGAGGAACGGTGGCATGTCTGCGCGTGCCTTCCCGGCCTGAATGTGTGGTTGCCCCGTCGAATGCGCCTGTCTCTATTGCGCGCGTGCTGTTGGTTCGTTGTACATACGCCAATTCCCTTTGAGTTTGATTCCGTGGGCGTTTTGCGCGCTGGTCGCGTTGTGTGCGTCGTGCCATTTCCCCTCCTTGTTTGGTCAATTCAGCACTCTTTTACCCCCCTCACTGCCATTACTTGCGCATGATAGTCCTTGGTCGTCTTCTCAGACTGGACGTGAGGTGTGCGGTACGACACGCTGTCCTTCGCATGGACGGGCCACGACACGAACGAGGCATATTTGCGTCACACAAAATCATTGTTTAGTGCGGCACATCTTCTCTGTCCTACGACCGCTTCGACTTTCGCGAGGCCGCAATACGCGAGCGCCCAAAGCACGTCGTCATGCGGTCCTCAAAGGCACGTGATAGGCGCTCTCCGCACTGGGCAACCTCAGAGTCCGGCTCGTTATAGCGCCTGCGCCCAGGAACAACACACCAATTTGAACAACTACAATTCTAATCGCCTGTACCACAGATGGTTCGAATGCACACGCGCACGCGCGCACACAACACCTGCACACACACACACACAGGCGCGCACACACGCACATATAGCTGGCACAACAGCACACAGCCACAACAGCCAGCACACGCGCACACATAGCACATAACAGTCACAGCACAAAACAACGGCCAGAGCACTGCCACGCACCGGCAGTTGCTGAAGACGAGTTCCATGTCCTGCATAAACTCGTCGAGGTCGTTGTACACCGCGCGGTCGAGCTTGCGGCGCACCGTCGCAAAGTCCATCGGGCGCTGGATCACCTTGTGGTACTCGGGCTCCTGGAAGGCGCGGATTTGAATGCGCAAAAGTCAATAGTGAGCAATGTGTGGTCGCTCAAACGCGCCGCATGCTTACAACGCCACGACCCACTGACTAGCGACGCACAGCCCCGCGCAAAGACCGCTCGAACGCGGTTGTCGTGCAACAAGGCCTCTGTGATCTCGCGGGCAAACCCACCTCAGACTCCCTGACGGGCTCGAGGAACGGCCACGCGTCGTCCTCGCGCACAATGCCCTTGAGCACGTCCTCGCACAGATTCAGCTCGGCGCGGTTCCTCCGGCGGTTCCCGTTGTTGGGCGGCGAAACAGAAGCGTTTTCCGACGCGTCGGACCGTCCGCGCCGCGACGACGTGCGCTCAGAGCGCTTGCAGCACGCCGGACAGCGCCACTCGCCGCGCGGCACGCGACGGAGGGGCGGCACGACACAATCGAGGTGGTACACACGAGGGCAGTCGTCGCAGCACAGGACCTCCCCTCCAGCACCGCAGGCGGCGCACTCGTCGCTCGAGCCGTCGGCGCTGCCATCCTCGCTCTTCTCGCCCTCGTCGCTCTCCCGCCCATCCTCGTCCTCCTCTTCCTCCTCCTCAACGCGCGCACGCTTCCGCGCGCCCGCGACGGCAGCCTTGCGCTGGACCGGTCGGCGTCCCGGGGCCTCGTCGGTGACCGACGCACGCATGTCGCTGCTGTCTTCGTCCAACGCCTCGATGCGGCGCTTCTTGCTCGGCGACGCCGTAAACTGCGGGCGGCAGTCGGGGCAGTACCAGTTGCCCTCGGGGACCTTGCGCACCTTCGGCACGAGGCAGAACATGTGGAAGCCGCGATCGCAGTTGTCGCACAGGAGCATTGCGTCCTCGTCGCCCTTGCGGCGGCACAGCTTGCACCTGCATAGGAGTTGGAACAAGGAGGGGAAGTAAGCGCACACATCGAAGTAAGCGCACACATCCTCGAATCATGCAAATGTCGCAGTGAATACAGCGCACACAGAGAGAGACGGACTGCTTTGCGCACCTAGTCTCCAGGACACTCTTGTCCCACGCGACGTGCTTATCGAGCTCCGCCACGCACACGCCGACCCGCGCAAAGCTCTCCGCAGCGGCGCATGCCTCCCGCCACAGTGCGGCCGTGTCCACCGCAGGCGCCTCCGACTCCCCCGCGGCCTCTCCCTCGGCCGCGTCGTCCGCCTTCACGCGGCGCTTCGACGTCACCTTGTCCTCGGCAGTCCCAAAGGGCGGCCGCAGGAAGCGTCGCACCATGGAGCTTTCAATCTCCAGCAGCAGAGCCGAGAGCGACTGGGGCGTCTCGGCCGCTGACACCCGCTGAATCCAGTCGTCCTGCTGCTGCGGCGTCCACTCGAAGAACCCTCCCTCAAACAGGCGCGCGCCGTAGTTAGACAGCTGCAAGCGCGCGGCCTCCAGGAGAGAGACGGGCGGCCGCTGCACGTCCCCACCGCGCCGGTTGGACTTGCGTTCCGCAATCTTCTTGCCCAAGAGGGCCGCGTGCGCCTCCGCGCTGAGCCCAACCTGCGGCCGCTTCAGGGACTCGGCGAGGTCGCTGCGGCGCTGGGTCATGGCCTCGAACAGTGCCCGCTCCCGAATTCCGCGCTGGTTCAGCGTCTGCATGAGAGCGTCGACGTCGGCCTCCGTGCGGTACACGCCCCACGCGGCCCCGTCCGGCCGCTCGACGTAGAGACCGCCCACGCACGCAAACTGAAAGTACGAGGCGCGGTTCCTGTCCTGCCCGAGCGGCTGCACGCGTGTAAACACGGCGTGGCGCTGCACCTCCTCGCGAAACGCGCGCTCCTTCTTCTCCTTCTCCTTCCGCAGCTGCGCGAGGTCCGCTTCGACAGCCGCGACAATCTCCTCGGCCGTCAACGGCGCGGCAGCCACCAGCGCGCCACCCTTCCCCTTCTTGCCGGCGGGACGCGCGGGCGGTGCGGGGGCGGGCGTCGGCGTGCCTGCGTCGGCGTCGTGCGCGCCGGTGCCGGCCGTCTTCCTTTCCTTGTCCTTCTCCTTCTCGAGGCGGCGGAATTCCATGTCGTCGTGGTACCACTGCCGCTCGAGTTCGGCGATAGCGTCCTGCGCCTCGTCAATCACGCCCCCGACCTGCTCCGTGCCCAGCAGCGCCTCGACGGCGAGCGCAAACACGCGCGCTTTTGTCGCAGCGTCCATCGCGTAGAAGTTCTCGGTGCGCAAGCGCTCCAACAGCGACGTCCCCTTCGGGGCACCGGCCGTGGACTCGGTCGGAGCCGCAGCAGCGCCGTCCGACGCAGCCTCCGCAGCGTTGCTGGCGGCCGCGCTGTCGTCGTTCACGCGCGCTTCGTCCTGTGCAGCCACAACGCCTTCCATCGGCGCGCCGGCGTCCGCGACGCTCGTCTCAGCATTCGACGACACCGCGCTCTCCTTCAGGAATCCCTTCGCCTCGAGGTATATCCGCAGAATTTCAGGCGCCGTGATCGTGTCGACGGCGAGTGCAGACACCGGTTGCGCGAGGCGGGCATCATACACGGACGCGCCGTCCCACTCGGCAATGCAGCGAGTGAGCACGGCCAAGAACTCCGCGACAAGGCCGTCCGCGTCGTCGCTCGTGAGCGCAAGCTCAAAATCGCCTGCGACCACGCATTTGATAGGGGCGGTCAGACGGGCACAAGAGCGGACCATCACAGGCGCACGACTACGTCCAGAAAACGGAACCCTCAACACAAAACGACGCGTCACGCACCGTACGTCGGCACGCGGTCGATCGACAGCGACGCCGCAAACGCGTGCGCAAATTCGAGCACGGCGAGCACATCGCCCATCGCGGTCCCAGAGAGGAGGGCGTCCGCGAGCGCCTCGGGTTCCTTGAGCGGCTGCGCCTCGTCCAGCACCGTCTCGTCCTCGCGCGGCTTCTTCTCCTCAATCTCGCGAAGTCGGCGCTCCCTCTCACGCGCGCGCAGCTCCTTGGCGCGCTGACGCTCGTGCTCCTTCTTCTCCTCCTCGGTCATCTTGCGCGGCTTTTCCTTCGCCTTGTCCTTCTTCTTCTCCTTCTTCTCCCGCTTCTTCTCCTTCTTCTCCTTCTTGCGGGGCGAGCCCTCCTCGGCAGCGCCGTCGGCGTCCTCGTCGCGGGGCCGCTTCTTCGACGCGCTGCCTACGCCGCCGACGTCAAACAGCGTCGCCTGCCGCATCTTCCCGCCCTTCTCCTTCTTCTCCTTCTTCTCCTTCCGCTGCTTCTTCAGCTGCACCAATGATAAAAAAAGAATACGCGGACGCGTGAGAAACGGCGGGAAAAATTGCCAGAGAAGAGAGGGGGAGGGGGAAAGGGAAGATGGTTGGAGCCGATGCCCCAATGGGGTCAGTCAAACGCCGTGAATCAGGCGCAATCAACGACAGACATGGCGCGCAATCGGTAACAAACGGCGCGCTCACCATCTTCTTGATCTTCGCCTCGGCGTCAGAGTCCGCCAGCGACAGACCAAACTCGGCCGCAGAGTCCGCGTTCACAGCCCAGATGCCGTCCCCAGACCCCTCGCGCTCTTCGATGAAGCGCGCGTGCACGCGGAGAAGCGTCTTGAGGCGGTCCTTCGACAGCCCGACCTTCTTGCGCCTGCAAGCACACAAGATGCAGTGCGCGCCATCCGTTAGCCGCGTGTTACACCACTCGCAAAATCGGCAAGTTAGGCAATCGTCTCGCACAGTGGACATGAAATACCCACGCAATGCTCGAAGCCGGAACTTTCGCAACCTGCGCCGGGCCTCCCTTCACGGCGTACTCCACCGTGTAGAGCGGCTCGGGCGCCTTCTTCGCCTCGACCTTTGGCGCCTCCGCCACGACGTTTCCCGGATCGTTCGCGAGCTCCGACAGCGGCCCGTTGGTCGACGCGAGGGGGGTGGCAGAAGGGACCACCTCCGCAGCATTCTGCTCCTGCTGCGGCGTCTGCGGCGCGCTGCGGCCAATGCTGCGGCGGGCAAGAATGACGGCGAGGGGCGCATCCTCTTCGCTGTCGCTCGCGGCGCCGTTCGTAGCGCGCGGGGTGTCGCCCGGCGTCTGCTTCCGGATGAGAGACAGGGGGACGTCGTCGTCAGAGTCCGGCACGACGGCCTTCTTCGGCGTGCGCAGCTTGATCTTGGCACCGAGGGCCGACGGGAACGACGGTTCGCCGTCGGGCACAGCGAGCACGGTCGCCGAGTGGCTGCGATAGGGAGAGGGACGTTAACTAGAGTCGGCGTTACACGCATAAATGGCGAAGGGATTGGCTCCTGTCCACGCACCTCTTGCCGTCGATAACGACATCGACAGTCTCTCCGACCGCAAACTTGGTCTTCACAGTCTCAAGGATGCGCTCGACAAGGTGCTCGAGGCGAAGGGGGCCTGCGGCGGTTCCGGCGGTCCGGTATCAGCAACGACGTCTGTGCCCAAGTCACAACGCAAACTCTAATCTTACAAAGAACGGAGAAGTTTCACGCAAGCAACGGAGAGTAACACGTACTGTTGTGGACCATGTTGAGCACGGGCGCGACGAGAGCCCGCGGGAACTTGCTGTGGAGGTCCCTGCGTGCATCCGCCTCCGACGCGAGGGCCTCCACGTACGTGCAGTTCGGCTTGCCCGTAAAGCTGCAGCTCCACACGGGCTCGCGGTACTGCACTAGGCGGTCCATGTAGTCGCTGTTGGTTACGAAAAGAAGAGGGGGGTTAGGGGGGGGGGGGGGCAGGTGAGCGTTAACGTCGCAAGATTGATGGATATCCGAGGCATAAAGGAGCATGATGCGAGTAACACGACGAATAACTGGTTGAGATTCACCCAATCTGTTTGCGTGATTGAGAGCCGAAAAGTGCGAATGGCACAAAGAGGGACGTATGTGCGTCGCGTGAAACAAGGCGTCGCAATGCACTTGCGCAAACAGTGGAACGCGCACGCACCCATAATCGCGGAAGATTTCGTTGGTAAAGTCAATGAAGAAGACGTCCTCGTCCGGGTCCAAATCCGCCGGCGGAGGCTTCAAAGGGAAGAACTTGCGCTTGAGAAGCGGCATCTTGTCCGATTTCCCACGCAGAGCGCCGCTGGGGCACGCACGCGTTCACCGGCTCTCACGCAGCCCCTGCACGTAACGAAGTGGAGCAGCAAAATCGCGCGAAAAAACTGCCGCAAGGCACCCGAAAATGTCCTTTCGGCGGAGGGGAAGCAAGGGGAACGAAGCGCAGTCGCGCCGATTAAAAACGGATTAGCCGCCCGTGTGCGTGTGTGGCGTCACTGCTATCACACAGGGCCGTGTGACTTTGGACCCCGCACCAGACACACACCGAGAAGGGCGGGGGGATCCCTCTCTTTCAAGCTGCGTGGCCGCCGCTCGCACGGACGCGCGCCCAATTCCCACCCGCACACACAGCGCGTGTAACAGCCGCGTGCATGCAGGGCGTGCGTGCGTTGGAGAGAGAACGCAGGCTGAGGCGTGGCATGTGTGTGTGGCGTGTCGGTGCTTGGGTTCGCCTCTCTCGCGCCAAGTGAGCCAGGGGTGGGTCGGCCGGTCAATTGAATTGCGTTACATCCGAAATTTTTGGAGAATTTGGCTGAAACGGACAATAAATTGTTGCCAGCTGGAAAAAGCGCGCGAAAACTTGCACGAGACTCAAATCATTGAAATTGGCCAAAATCTGAGGAACTTTGCAGACACTTCAATTCAAACTTAACCCTCACTCATTGCGTGCATTCAGTAACAGACGTTGTTACTCCAGTCACACAAAAGAAATCGGGGCTGAAAAAACGGACACTCGCGAGTGCCTTCCCTTCGATCGCCTCCAGCGCCAGGATGGAGACAGCCGTGCGTGACGAACACGCTGTCAGCAAGTTCTGCGAGTACCTGTGCATTCGCACAGTGGCGCCTAACCCCGACTATGGTGGGTGCACTGCCCTTGCTCAGCTTAGGTGGCGCCGGTTGTGTTCCCCGTTCAGATGGGAATGGTTGCGACTGTGCGTGCCTGGTATTCACTTTATGAACCATGTGTATTTGTGTGTGTGTGTGTGTGTGTGTGTGTGTTTGCAGAGTCCGCGATACGTTTCCTCAGTGCATATGCCGAAGAAATCAAACTGCCTTTCGAGAGGCTCGAGGTGCGTTGCATGGTGACGCAACGCTGCTTCCGCTTTGACCTCACAAGGGCGATCAAAACTCGCAGCCTGTGCCAGGGTATCCCATCGCCCTGATGCGTTGGGATGGCACGGACCCATCGCTTCCGACGGTTCTGCTCAACTCGCACACGGACGTCGTTCCCGTGGTCGAGTCGCTGTGGACGAGCGACCCATGGGCTGGGCACCGGAGGAGTAACGGCGACATTGTGGGCCGCGGGGCGCAGGACATGAAGTGTGTCGGCATCCAGTGAGTAGCACTTTTCCTTCTCACTGTGTGTGTGTGTGTGTGTGTGTGTGGATGTGTGTGCACGCGCGTGTCTGTGCGCCTGAGCCCTTTCGGCGCACTCATCCGTGCGTCGTGCACAGGTATCTCGAGGCTGTGCGGCGGCTAAAGGCGAAGGGATACCGACCGCGCCGCACAGTCTTCCTCACATTCGTGCCCGGTGTGTCTGCGTTCATGTGTACCGCAGTGCACGTTGTGGTGAAAGGAGAAGTGTTTTGATCTGTGTCAGTGTGTCTGTCGCTTATATACGCCTGTGCTACGTGTGTGCGTGTGCGTGTGTGCGTGTGCGTGTGTGTGTGTGCGTGTGTGTGTGTGTGTCTGCCTCACACCCATTCCGTACAGACGAAGAGCTTGGCGGCGGCAAGGGCATGATGCCTTTCCTCAACACGCCGCGCTTTGCCGAAATGAACGTTGGTTTTGCGATGGACGAAGGTGCGAAGCATGGCATCACGAGTGGCACGTCATATGTAACGTGTAGCCTCGCCGGATGTGCCATAATGTGTCTGCTGTGTGTGCTGCAGGGCTCGCGAACCCGACGGACGCGTTCACCCTGTTCTACGGCGAGAGGGCGCCGTGGTGTGAGTATTGGGCAATGTTGGCGATGTGAATGTGTGCGTGACATGACGATGGTGTCACTAACCGGTGTGTGTGTGTGTCTGTGTTTGTGTGTGTGTGTGTGTGTGTTTGCGAAGGGGTGCGTGTTATTGCGACGGGACAGCCGGGCCATGGGAGCCGCTTTATCGAGAACACGGCGATGGAGAAGCTGGTTGGCAAATCTCAGCATCCCACACGCCGCAACTCACTCCCGCACGTGCACCTGCACACACACACGCACGCCGCACACACACACATACACGCACACACATACACACGCACACGCTCTAATCTCTCTGTCTCTCACGCACACACTCACAGTTTCACAACAACACACATGCACAGACTCTATGGAATGAATGCCTCACAACCCTTCTCGTGCAGATGGTGGTCATTGAGCGTTTCCTCGCCTTCCGTCGAGAGCAAAAGGCGCTGCTCGACAGCGGCGTCGCCACTGAACTCGGAGACGTCACAACAATCAACCTCACGATGCTCAAGGTGCGTACGCATGTGCCGTGGTGTACCCTGTGTAGTTTGCCTCGAAGGTTATGTGGTCTCTCCATGTGCTTCCACACATTCCTCACGAAATCATTCGTATTATTTTTCTAGGGCGGACTCCAATTCAATGTCGTCCCGCCCGAGGCGGAGGCCGGTGAGTCGCTTCTCTTGTGCTTACTTCTGCGCGCTCTCGCCCGCGAACTTGCGTCTGCAGGACACACACGCACCCGCGACAGGCTATGGCATCCCATATGCACTCACACTTCCATGCGCTGTCACACACACGCAGGCTTTGATATCCGCATCCCCCCGACGGTGGACCTCGAGCTGTTCCAGAAGCAGCTGGACGAGTGGACGGCGATTCCCGGCGTGTCGTACGAGTTTGTTGCGAAGTTTGAGAACAACCAGATGACCGTCCTCGACGACAACAACCCGTGGTGGATCGCATTCCGCGCCGCGTGCGACAGGATGTGGGTGCCGCACGCGCGTGCGTTGTCATTGACTCTGTCATCTCTCTCCCACCGCACACACGTTCGCCGCTGTGGCCGCTGACCGTGGTCTCGGCAACGTATCCCATGCTCTTCACTCTTAATGCTGTTGATGCGTCAATACGCATGCGTCCATGATTTGGGCCGATCCGACACATCCCATGCGCCCACTGAACGGACGCCTTAATTCCTGTTCGTGGAGCCGATGGACATGGGCTCACGTCTATAATTGTTGCTGACCCAACAACTATGTCCTTCGTTCGCAGCGGGGCCAAAATCGAGGCGCGCATCTTCCCTGCGGCGACGGACAGCCGCTTCATACGCCAGCGCGGCATTCCCGCGTTCGGCTTCAGCCCGATCAACCACACGCCGATTCTCCTTCACGACAACGACGAGTTCCTCAACGAGGGCGTCTTTCTCCGCGGCATCGACGTGTACTGTCATGTGATACCGGCCATTGCGGACGTCGCGTAATGAAAGCAGCTTTGGCCCTCTTCTTTGCTTCGGAGTGGTGTTTCGGACACTCCTTTGTTAGCAGCTTGGCATGTGAGTCTCACGTGAGTTCGCAGTCGCACCGACGTGAGTGTCGGAAGACGAGAAAAGACACGGAGGGTCTGCGAGGCGATTAGACCATATAGACAGCTCACGCGTGCACTGCTCACGGCCACTCTCCCCTTGAGTAATGTGGGCATATGGAGATACGCACGCAGACAGACTATATGTACACCTCACGCCGACTCTCCCCTGAGCATCTTGACAAACGTGCGCGCGTAGAGATACGCATCGCCCGGCCACCGCGCCGACACGTAATGCCTGTCCACGACGACCATCGCGTGCGTGTCGTCCGTCTGCGTAGCCTTCGGGGGCGCACCGAGGCCCAGGAACGGCGTCGGGCCGGCGTCGTACTGCGTTGGGTCCGCCATGGCCGCCTTCATCTCGTCCTCGACGTACTCGTCGTAGGTGCGATAATACGACCCGCGGCACCACCACGTCGCAAGGTACGCCGATTTTTCCATGTACTTGGGAAGGGACGTCGATCGAAAGTTGTAGAGGACGCTCTTGCCGGTGGAGGGGTCGCGCGCGCGTGCGAGGAGGAGAGGGCCGTGGCAAATGGCTGCGACGGGACGGCCGAGGAGGAAGAACTGCGCCACTTTGGACTTCGTTGCGAAGGGACAATGCGTGTCGAGAGTTAGGAGGAGGAACATGAGGAGTTGAACGCACGCTCGCACACACACACACACACTAGCACACACAAACGGAGGCCAACACAAAGTGCGCTCACTCACACACACACACACACACACACACACACACACACAAATCACCTGCAACACTTCGCTCCCGAGGTACTGCCGCATTCCCTTGGCATGTCCGCCCGACAGCGCGAGGCCGTCGTAGTCGCTCGGGTTGATGTCCTTCCACGCAATCGGGTGCTTGAAGGCGCCCGTCTCGATCATCCGCGCGTAACACTCCTTCGGATGCGCCTCTGCCCCGAGTTGGCCAAAGATGACGCCGGTGAGAAGCAGCGGATCGCACGCAGGCACGGGGCCCTCTGCGCCCTTCTCGCTCGCAAACACGACCTCGATTCCCTCGTCGTGCAGTGTCTGCCACATAACCGCCGCCTCGGACGTGTCGAAGTCGATGTCGGGGAGGGGCATCAGCACGCGGAGCTTCTTTGCGGAGGACGCCATTGCGGAGAGTGGTTGCTGTGGCGTGTTTGGGTGTGCTTTTGTCGTCGCGATTGAAGGAAAGACGTGCGGCCAAAAAGTGTGTGAAAACTACCGCCAGTTTTGCGGGGTGGCGTGTGACTGGACATTGTGTCCGGATTGCGCACTTTCAGCCACCGTGTTTTTTCGTTGCTCGCCTTTGAGCAACCCCATTCAGAGTAGACTCACTCTCCCTGTTTTATGGTCACGCGCTTCAGTCGTCTTTTGCGCCCATCCCCATCTTCTCAAAGGGATCGGGGAACGCAACGGCACAGCCGGTCTTGTCGCGAAGCCGATCAAACGTCCTCGTGTTCAGGTTGGCCCGCTGTTCCTCTTTCGACTCAACCACCATCGCGTCGCCGCACTGCAGAGAGAATCCCCCGCGCTGACGCACGGCCGCCGCCACCGCCCGCAGCGCTTCTTTCCTCGAGAAGGGTTCGGCGGTCGCGCGGCCGCGCACGACAATCGCGGCGTACATCTCATCGCCATCAGGCCGCGGATGCACGAGGGCGTCTCGGGAGCCCTCGGCCGGCACTCGCAGTGGGCAGATCCAAAGCGGATAAACCTTAAGTTCGGATGATACGAAATAAGAGATTGTGAGGCAGCTTTATGCGTCAGACTGGTGTGTGTGTATGTGTGTGTGTTTGTCTGTGTGTGCGTGCGTGCGCGCGTGTGCGTGCGTGCGTGTGTGTGCGTGCTTGTCTGTTCATGACGAATGAGTCGGTACAAACTTGAGTTCACAGCGCACCTTGCAAGACTTGTCGATGGCGTCCACAATCGGCGCGAGTTCCTTCATCGGCACAATGTACGTTTGGGACAAATGGCGCTCCGCACGTCGCACGCGCGCCTCTCGCACTTGGAGGACATCGACGACACGGGGGTCGACGGGAGCCGCCCACCCCAGCAGCGCGCGAAACGGCCACCGGTTGCCAAAGGGAAGCGTGTCGCATGCTTCAAACAGGCGCGAGGGACGGTGTCGCTGGTGATAGTCGCCGCGGTAGGCAATTTCGGTGGCCCGCCCTTTCTCGAGATGACCGTGCGCGTACTCGTGGAACCACGGAGAGTAGAAGTGACCTGCACAGCGCACACGTCAGGTACAGGGTTAAGGAGTTGGTGCTAGAGGAAAGATGAAGGCCACTCGACGAGAACACAAGTCGCACGCACACAAGGATCTGTTCCACGATGCAGTGACTGACGCACGTACAGACACACGCACGCGCACATGCACAGGCACACGCACCGCCAATCTCGTGCACGGGATCCGTCGACACAACATCGCCCATCTCGGTGCCACTCACAACCACGCCGCCGTCCGCAAACACAAATGCCTCGACAAACAACGGGCCCTCCGGCGTGGCGCTCCGCATCGCCTCGTGCACGAACAGGCGCAGGGCCTCCGCGCGATCCTTGTGCGGAATGTACTCGATTTGCACAAACGGGCGCACGTGCACGAGACGAAGCTCCACCGCCACGAGGATCCCAAGGGCTCCGCGCGAAAGTGGGATGGCAGCAAACAAGTCCGCGTTCTCGCTGGGCGTCGCGCGCACCAAGCGCCCGTCAGGCATGATGACCTCCAACGCAGTGCACGCGGCGTGGAAGAGCCCGTGCCGCCCACTGGACGCGTCGACGGCGCCGCACAGAACAGCGCCACCGACTGTCATTCCCGCCACAGACGGGACAACGGGCAAGCCGAGTCCCTTTGGGAGGAGGACTGCGGCGAGGTCGGCCACGCGGACCATTGGCTCCACGCGCGCCGTCAGGGCCTCCGCATCCACGTTCAGTATGCGATCCAAGTCCACGTCCACGTTCGTGAGGAGGCGCTTGTAGCGGAGTGGCTGCACACCAATGTCGCTGAGGAAACCGTCGGGTCTTCTTCGCGTGCACAGCATGCCCCGCTTCCCGGTGCGGTGCCAGTCGAGCACCTGCGTTGCATTGCGGTGTGAGACGTGTGAGTAATGTGAGTCTGTATGAGCATGTGCGTGCGTGGTGAGCATATGGATGCGTGCGTGTAGGTGCATGTGCCTAAGAATATGCGTCGGCAGTACGCATGGTGTCGCGGTAAATGTTAACGGGCGACTACCTGCCGCTGGACGTCCTGCACGCGTCGCTCATGTGGGCGAATCTGGGAGCGATTAAGTAACTCCAAAGCCTTCCGCCGCACGGAGACTGCAACGGTGAGCGCGACGTTCACGGGCAAAAGCACCGTGAGCGCGTAAAGCGTCGGATTTCGGGAGGCGTAGCGATCGAGACGGCGTCGAATGTCGTCGCGAAAGAGAAACACGAGCGTTGCACCGGCAATTCCCGCCGTGGCAACCACCACCGTCGTCACCAGCGCGCCCATGGCCGCGGAAGTCCGCCAGAAAGGGTTCGATAGGGCTGCAATGCAAGGCCTCTTCCCCTTTGTGTATCTGCGCGACAGGCGTATTTGCCAAATAGCAACGACTTGGACAGGTGCAGCGGGAGGTTGGGGTTAGGTGTGTAGGAAGTATTGGATTTGCGTATAGTGGGAGTTATCTCACGTGCCGTCGTCTGTGTTCAGTTCGCTCTCAGCAACACGAGTGCCCGTGTGCTCAAGACAAGCAAAGCACCCTCCGAGGAGCGCGTTGACAGTCTGTGGGCGTGCGTTGCGTGCGGAGAGAGCGCGTTTTGCTTCGGCGTTTCGGTCGAAGATGTCGGCGGCCGCTCTTGCTGCGAACAAGAACAAAATCGTCGGCACGCTGCGCACGATCATCCCAGCGGGGAAGGCTGCCCCGGCGCCTCCCCTCGGCCCCGCGCTCGGCCAGAAGGGCATCAACATCCCGCAGTTTTGCAAGGAGTTCAACGACAAGACGAAGGATTTCAAGCCGGAGACGCCGCTTCCGACGACCGTGTTTGTCAAGGGCGACCGCTCGTATTCGTTTGTGGTCAAGACGCCGCCAAACTCGTTTTTCCTCCTGCGTGCGGCGGGCATCAAGTTTGGCGCGCATCGTGCGAGGCAAGACAAGGTCGGAAAGATCACGCTGAAGCACATTTACGAAATTGCGCTCATCAAGAGCAAGGACGCGAACCTTAGCCACTTGCCGCTGCAGAGCATCTGCAAAAGCCTCATTGGCAGCGCGCGCGGCATGGGCATCCAGGTCGTGAAGAGCTGAGATGCGCGGGCATGCGTGCGCGTCACTTTGCGTGCGGCGTCTTCTTCTTTGACGGTTTTTTCTGCGTTGCCTTTTTGCGTTTTCTGTAATCGGTTTGTGTGTTTCGACGGGACGCGCGGCGTGTTTTGCTGGCGTCACGTTATGGTGGCGTGTGAGTCGGTCGGCTGCGTGGGTCTGCTTCTTGCGAGGGCTGGTCCTCTTCGCTGAGATTGAAGGCGCGGCATCCGTGCTTTGGAAACTGCATGCAAAATGGGTTTACTCTCTCTTCTCTCTCGAACACACGCGCGCCATGTCTGCCGTCTTTTGTTTTTTGTGCAGGTAGGCATGTGCCTGTGAGCGAGCTGCGGCCCTCTTGAAGGGACGCTCTCCCCTATTTCACTTCGAGAGGTCGTCGCGGTCGCGGAGCTGCCGAAGCGCGGCTTGCTCGAGCGCAGACAGGAACTCGTCGACGGACACGACGGGGCGTCCGATGTAGAGTGCGTGGGCGATGAAAGGAATCTTCTTGATCGCACGCCCGCTGAGACCCTGCGGCGAGACGGCGCAAACGCGCGCATGCACGATGGTCACTCTTAGAAATGCTGCAATTGGGTCAGCACGACAGGCGCGCATTGCGAAGAAAACACACCTCGCTCTTCTTCGCAATTTCGTACAGCTTGACGGCCGCCTTGTTCGAGTCGTTCAGTGGAAATCCCATTAGCTCGAGTGTGTTCTGCGCGTAGAGATCGCACTCAATGCAACATAAGACACAGCGTGACAGATGACACCAAGTCGGAACAGGCGCGAAGTATCGCGTGAGACAGAGGACCTCCAAAGGTCCAAAGGACAAAGGGCCAAAGGTGTTGACAAAAAGGCGAGAGACAAAAGTAACCCAAAAATACGCTACCAAGTCGAGAAGGGTCTGCTCGGGGGCCACGATGCCGACCCGCATGAGTTCCGCCAGGCACGCCCGGTACATCTCGTAGATGGCCCGCGCGGACGGGTGGCCGATGAACTGCTTGATGTCGGCGCGGTCAATAAACGCCTGTAGGGGCAGAAGCGATGTGAGACAGAGAGCAAAAACAAGCAGCACATGAAGACACGTCGCGTGTCCAAGTGAACAGCCGAAGAAGGGAACATGTGTGTGATGAAAGAGTCGCATGGCCAATTCATGAGCACAAACACAGTTGGCATTACTCACGAGGTCGATATTGCCCGTCACGTTGGACGTGGCGAGGATGATGACGTTCTTGTACCGCTTCAGGCCGTCGATCTGCGTCAGAACGGCATTGACGACACGGATGGCGTCCGAAGGCTCGGCGCCGTTCGCGACCGACTTTCGAGCCGCCGTGAGGCTCTCGACCTCATCGATGAGCACGAACACGAGAGCGGTGGGGTCTTCGACAAACGCCTGTGTTGAAATGTATGTGTCAAGCGCTTGCGCCGGAATGGGCGATGCATTGCAGAAGGCGCTGTTAATAGACCCTTACCTGTATGCGCTGAAACATCTTCGTGACGAGCTTGCCGCTCTCGCTGAACCAGCGGGAGAAGAGCGAGTGGCTGTTGATCTCGATGAGCTGGCCGTGCGAGTAACGGTGGCCGAGGCGGACGGACAGTTTCTGGGCAAGGGCCTACTGAACGGTTACACACTCGCTGTGGCATAGTGTTGTGTTTGAGCGTGTGAGCCTACTCACCTTGCACAGACTCGTCTTTCCAGTGCCAGGGGGACCGTGGAGAAGGATGACACCGTTCCACGATACAACGTTGCTGTCGACTCGCTTGTCGGAAAAAAGTATGGCCGTCGACGCATACCTGCGCGATTTATTTCTCAATACGCAGTGTCCCAGCATCTCCAATGCTGCCGCACATCGAAGTTCCGTCAAACACACCTCAGCAGGCCGTTCTTGATCTCGCTGTCGTCGTAGATAAGCGACTCCCACGTGCCTTCGAATTCGGCCGCGGGGAGGAGCCAGTGGCTGGCCGCAGTCATCGCGCCGTCGCTTCCTTCGCCTTCGCCCTCGGCGAGCGTCAATTCGTCCGCGGGCCCGTCATCGTTCAGCTGATACACGAAGGTGCGGTACTGGACAATTCGCTGAGAAAAAAACGGCCCCTCGCCGCTCGTCGCATCGATGCGCTGGACGTCGGACTTGGGCAGACGGCTTTCCGCGGACAGACGCACGAAGGCGATGTGCTTGCTGAGGAACGGATCGTCCCTACCAGACATCGTAGAAGTAGTGAGCTACACTCCGACGCACAGACATGCAAGCACACAATCTAAGTCACTCGCACATAGCCGCACACAACCGTACCCCAGTTCGTTCAGAATTCGTGCATCCTCGCCGCGCATGGCCGCGCACGCGCCCAGCGCAACCGACGCGAGCGAGTTCTTTCTCGCGAACGCCGCGCCAATTTGCGTGTCGAGAAAAAACGCACCCGCAACAGTTTCGCCCTCACACTGCGCCTCCGAGAGACAGAAGACGGTCGACAGAACGTGGCGACGCACTTCAGCGTGTGTTGCGCGGCTCTGCTTGCGCTGGCATATCTCCACGACGACTGATGTCGTCTCACAGTGGGTCGGGAACGTCGTCCGACACGCAGCTCCAAAGTGTCCCCCGAGGGTAGGTGTGCTGGACGATGGGAACGTTGCCTGACTTCCCGCGCAGTCCGTCCCAAGCGAGCAGGCGTCTTCGACCTCCATTCCCATCATTCTCTCGGCTGCGGTGCGATATTCGCCCTCGTTGAAATGAGACAGAAAAAATGCGACTCCGAGTCTCTTAAAGACCTACCGCCCCGAGATGTCACGACAAGGGAAGAGGACGAGACAGTCACGGTCTGCGGACGCTTTGCACTTTAACGCAAAGACGAGCAGGAATCGAGTGCGTTGCTGCCCGGCTTACTTAACAGAATGGTCAAGGCTAAGAAAACTGAAGATCGACGGCGACGCGGTCTACGGGTTCAAAAGATCGCTAATCCACTTGGTGAACTGCTTGCTATCCGCGCTCGCGAAAGAGCGTACACACAACAAACGCACAGGCTGTTCAAATCAAGTGAGTTTAGCGACGAAGGAAGTGCAAATTGTAATGGGTGAGAAACGCTCAAGTGGATGCGGCGCAAACGGTCTCTCCAAAAAAGCCGTCAGCGCACCAACGACACGGAAATAATGTGGACGAAAGGCGTCATATATGGACAAAGGCGTCATATATGGAGAGAGGCATCAATCGATGGGTTAGTGCCAAATTGCAGCACAATCCAAAGTGTGCGGGGAGTGGTGTGAACGACTTATTACCTCTATACTTAATTTTGTAATGAACCAAACTTCATAGCTGTTAGACGATTCCAATGTGAAACAAAATTTCATCAGTAGTGGACTATTATAGTGCCACAAAAACAAAACGGGCGGCAGAATGAGGCGAACGCCATGGAGGGATCAAGGGGGATGTGTTTCTCTTCTTTATACCGCTCCCAGCGCATGCGCGTGGGCGCGAAGTTCAAATTTTAGGAGTAAGGTGGGTCGCGAACAGTTGGAGAGGTTACGCCGTCGTAATCCTCGTACTATGACGGAATGGCTTCGCAGCTTCGCTGCTCGCCATTCCTACAAAACGGGCCAGCCGTTTCACGGCAGAATGAGGCGAACGCCATGGAGGTCGCCGTATGCGTACGGGAAAGAGGGGCCCGGTGAGCGCATGAAGAAGAACGACACCGGAATGCCGAGCTTGTGCGAGAGCTGTTCGATGGCATCAGGCGAAAATTCGCCGCGTGCGAGTATCTGCCGCAAAAGGGGACGAAGGCCTCAGTTACTGCGACTGCGCAACGGGAAAAACAACCACGGCGAGGTCGAGACAGCGCGTGCTCTCGCATGTAAGTGAAAATGCCTTGAAGACCGCAGTGCGACACTCACCAAATCTATTTGCACTTTGGGGTAGACGTGGTCGAGGATGTAGTGGTTCTCTGTGAGAAACCGCGGAGCCTGCGCCGCGAGAGACACGCAACGTCAGAATATGTTGGTAGCGGGAGAGAGGGAGAGAAGGAGTACATGAGTGCGCATGTGCATATAGACATACGTACATCTTCCGGATGCTTGTACACGTGGATGAGTTTGACGCGGTTGCAAAACTCGTTGGCCGTCGTGTAGAGAATGGCGCGGTTGAGGACGTGTATCTCGTCCGTCGACGTCAAAAAGCCCACGGAGTGCTGCTTGGCCTGCTTGATCTTCCGCACGAACACGTCGCCCTTGTCGTGGAAGCGCTTCGAACGGTGCAGAATGTGCATCAGCACTTTGTAGATGCGGACCTTGTTCAGCGTAAGCGCAACCGCCGCGAGCGGGATCAAGTAGAACAGGAAAAACGTCCCCAGGTAGCTCGGGTTGAGGTAAATGAGACCGCCGAGAGCGGACAGCGCACCCGCAAGCCCGATGAAGAGCGAGAAGCCCGACGGCACGATCGAACGCGGCAGACGCGGGCGCTTGTATCGCGCGTAGATGCTCGCCACCGCAAACGCAGCCATGACGCACACGAACGCCAGCGTGAAGACGCCTGAGAGGGACGTCACGTCGCCGTCGAGGATGGCAAAGAGCCCGCACGACAGCACCAAGAACGACAGGATGATCCAGTGGTTCGAATGGAAAAAGCGGTTGCGCTGGGCGAGAAACTGCGGGAGGCACCGGTCAAACGTCATTCGCTCGATCAGCCCGGTCACGCCGACGACCGCCGTGAGCACGCCGCCGCACAGCACGATGAACGCGTCGACGACGACAAGCCACCGAAGCCACTTTCCCGCGCACGCCTCGGCCATGATCGACAGCGTGGCGTCCTGGTGAGCGACAATGTCCGCCATCGGCAAACACCCGAGCGCAAGGAGACAGAGCGTCGGGTCGAAGAGGGTGACGAGCGCCCACATGTTGCGGAGAATCTTCGTGAACACGCCAGGCCCCGCCTCCTCTACGTAGTTTGCCGTCGTCTCGAAGCCCGTGCCCGCCAGCATCGCCACGCAGAATCCGAAGAACAGCTGGTAGGCCGCGTTGGGGCTGTGGAAGCCGGCCGACGCGTAGTTGTCCTTGAGGATGCTGCCGCCGTCGCGTATCACAAAGACGAGCGCGGCTACGAAGAGAATCGCGAGCGTGACGATGTGGAGAAAGAAGATGGACATCGCGACGTACGACGACTCCTTCACGCCGAACAGGCACAGCGCGGCAAAGAAGCAAAAGATGCCGATCGTGAGCCAAAACTGGTTGATGCTCGAGACCTCTCCGCCGAGATACGCCGCCGCGGACGCCCCCGACACGACCGACGTGCAAATGTAGCAGAGCAAGGAGAGGCACGCGACGACGGTGGCGAGCAGCTTGGACGACGTGTTGAGGAAGAACGAGTAGAGGCCGCCGTTGAAGGGCATTGCGAGCGCAAGCTCGGCAATCATTCTGAGGATGGGGACGACGATGGCGCACATGATCACAAGGCAGACGGGGGCGAGCGGACCAGCCGTCGCTGCGGGAAGGAATGGCATTCCTCGTCAACGTTAGAATGCATGCGAGACAGCGCAAGTGAACTGTTTCGATCGCCGTCAAACTCTGATAATCTGATGCAGTGTTATAAACCGCGTGCAAGAGGGAAACCGTAGGTCCGGAACAACTGGCCCGGCACTCACCGACAGTCAAGCCGATGGTGTAGAGGACGCCGGCCATTACGTCATTCCCCGCGATAGAAGTCGCCCGCCACTGACCGAGACTCGCTTTGGGGCGCTTGGGGACAGGCGGCTCTCCCGAGAGATCAACGTGCGTGACGGATCCCTGCATCACATCGTCGTCCTCACGTAAGAACAGCGTGCACACAATTCCTCTCATACCGAGCGCTCGTCCCTCACTCACCCAGCCAGGGTGCTGCCACTCGTATCGGAGACTGGGCTTCGAAGTGTCCGGGCCCGTCTTGAACGAAGGTCGGTACATGTCGGGGCGCAGCGCTGTCCCGATAATCCCTTGCCACGACGGCGCATCCAGGGACCCGTACATCTGATTCGGCGTCGGCGACTGCGCACCGCTTCCGGGAGCCGTCTGTCCCACAGATTCGACGCGAAACCGCGAGAACTTGTACTGCAGCTGCCCGCCGTCCGCGCGGTTGAGCGACATCTCGTTCTGGAATACAATCTCCTCGTCGATAACGGCAGGAGAGCGCGTCCCCGACGAACTGGACACATCGCGCGTGAGGAAGTGGTGCGCACCCGCACCGCTCTCTCGCCTCCCATTCGCGCCCAATGTTGCAAGGGGGATTCCGTTTGTGGTTTCGCCAATTCCCGAAGGCGAGTCAATTGGGAGGGCGATGGACACACGGTGGCAGTCCTCGCCACCGTTATTGTCCATCTCAGCGGTGCACGACCGCCTCAGCGGCACACGCAACGGTGACCTCACGCGGGAAGTCGAGGAATTCCGGATTTCCTACCGGCGTCGCATGCGTCGCCCAACTTTTCCCACTGATACATCCAAGACGTCACGCCAACAGATGTGCGTCTTACATGTCACGAAACAAGCACAACACAACACAACACAACGGGTGCGCGCGTGTTCTGCTTTGGCGGTGAGTGAGTGAAGAAGAGTGAGAAGGGAAGTGGTGACGGGGCATGTCTGGCAGTTGGAAGGTGCGAAAAATCGCCGTTTAGAGTCGTGGTCCGCCTAAGGTGGGAGTTCAAATTCGATCCCTCCTGCCCCGGATGTCGCGGTTTCCCGCCTGCCGATTTCGACACGTGCGCCAGTGCTGGCTGATCTCAGCCGAGTGACTTCTTGGAGGTGTTTCGCCACGCGCCCTTTATGCTTTCGGAACCTACTACGTCCTCATTACTGTGGCTGTCTGCCCTGAACTTCACGCCGCACTCTTCAGCGTGCGTTGTAAGCTCGAGTCGAACTTTTGCGTCCATCCCTGTGCACGGCCTTCGGGATCATTGCGGCCGACTGTGTGTTCTACTGCCAAATTTAAGCTGTGTCTCACTGGAAAATGCAGTTGCAAGTTTGAGAACGCGAGTCCAAAAATTCGCATCATGAACCCCCGATCAAAATACGAACAAGAACACCTTGTTAAAGCGGATTTGCACGCATGCAAACGCCACGCACGCTGCGCAGACGCGGCCGGCTTCCCCTTCCCCACCAAACAGCACAGTTACCGACACGTTTTCGCGCCAATGGAGAAGACTCGTATCGAGTGACGGTCGTCGGCCGGCACATGCATAAAGGGGGCATCCTCCAACGTCATAGTGACGCCCGTCACAAGCGCGCGCATGGGCTGCCACGTGTCAACGCACTCGTTGAACGCTTTCCTAAACGCTTCAGAGTCCGTCGGCTCCGACACGAACCGCAGGAACGTCGAGTGCACAATGTTGGGGACGGAGAGGTTCCCCTTCTCGGTCGGAAGCGGGCACCCGGCCGTCTGGAACACGGGATCGCACGCAGCCCGGCGGATGAGCTCGCGAATTGTCGAAATGCCGCCCGCAACGTCGCTAATCGAGAAGAACGCCGCTGCGGGAGAAAGCACGGGGCGACCGATTTCCACCTCGAACGGCTCCTGATCGAAGATTGGCGCGTTGAAAGCGTTCGAGAGCGCCGTCGCCCAAGCTTCCGTCGTGCGCGAGCGCTGTTCCAGCACCGCGGCCATGTCGGCATCCGAAGGGCGACTAAGCGGGCTATCGCGGAAGCTCACGAGTGTTGCGACCGTGCAGTGAAGCGCCTCCGGGGGATAGAGATACGCCGACTTGGCGGCGGGACCGAGACGAGCGGCCAGCGCATCCCTGAACGAGGTATACGCGCTCTGCAACAAACAAAAACACATTAGACACTCCTGCCAACAGCCAAACCAAAAAAAAAAAAAGGAGAGAGGTGTGCTGCTGCAAGGCACGCACCTTGAACGCCTCCGGAGCAGGCCAGAGGGCCGTGATGGTAATGCCCCACACGGGCGGGCGTTCGTTGAGCGCCAGCGCGCGCACGTCGCCGTCGTCGATGAACGTGCTCATTCTCCTCTTCAGCCCCGCATTCGGGGGCACCTCAAGCGCAGTGACTGACATGGGCAGAAAAAGCTCCAATGTCGATGCCACGAGGGCGATGGAGGCAGACAATAGTCAGGCGTCAACGCATACGTTATCAGGGGAATCGGCTCAGAGGAATCGAACGGAAGGGGGCGACGCAGCGCAGCGTGTATGTGTCGCAAGCGTTCGATCCGGAGCACGCGGCCACTGCGCCAACGTCGAATGGCCCCATAGAACGCGCACACACGCACAAACCAAGACACGCACGCACGGCATCCAACCGATTGTTGCCCGACCGACTGGGCGACAAGCACGTGATTCACAGTATTTCCTTATGCGGTAGTTTTGTTGTAATTGTTTCTATTTTACTCTATCCTTTTCCATAATATTTCCTCAATTGACAATAGAATTTCATAATAGCCTCATATATACATTGAAATTACTAAATAACTAATAAAGGCAATATTATCATGTCCGCGGGCTCGTCGCGACCCAAATTAGGAGTGGCTAGCAATTTCAAACAGTGCGAAACACCGACGCTGCCTGTGACGGTGTGCGTTTAGCAGCGCTCTTCTTTATGTTCGCGTGAGAGAACGGCCGATTGCACACGCGCCTCTTCCTTCGCGTGTGAAGTCTTGACACGCTGCACTTACCCTGCACGTCTGTTCCTTGCAAAGGTCGCGAAAACCTGCGATCGCTTGAAGAGCGCTTTGTCGTCGGAGGGGTGCTCGGCCCCTCCCTCCGGAAATGAATCGCAGAATGGAGCCTCAGATCAGCGTCGACCACGTGGAAATGGAGGTGCGTCTCGATTCCTGCGAAGCCCTGTCGCTTGTGTTCCGTTGTGTTCACGCCTGGCACGATTTCGTCACAATCTTCAACTCAATGTGACTGATACCTTTGTTTTTTGTGTACGCAGGTGCTGCAAAACACGTTCGACCCGCAGTACGCCAACTCGCTCACCGTCGACGTCAATGAGTCGTTCACGTCGCCTGGGCTGCGTGCGCCAAGCCCCATGGGGGACCGTCGCGTGACGCCCATCTCGACGCCCATCGAACAGCGCCGGCGCAGTAGGGCCGCCTCTTTGGCCGAAGCGGAGGCGCAGGCAGCGCAAGCTGCGCAGGCGATGGCCCAGCCCGTCCCGAGGCAGAACCAGCAGCGCATGGAACGGCCCCCGTCGATGGACTTTCGCAACTATGGCAACAACCGAGTCGACAACTGCACGCAGGTGCGTCTGTGTTCAGTTTGCGCGAGTAGTGACGAGGGCCGCAGCTGGGCAAAGCGGCTAATAGCACACGCCCACTCTCTGCTGTGAAATAGGTGGACGGGCGCGATCTCCTCGGGGACCTTCCCAGTGTGCAGTTGCTCAAGGAGGAGCCCGACTACGACGTGCTCTCGCGCCTCAAGCGGCAGTCGACCCGCACGCGTCTCCAGGGCGAATCGGCGTACATGGAGGTGCGTGCTTTGTACTGCTTAGGTAGCACGGAAGAGCATGGCGTGTGTTGTGCTGCGGGTGCCGTTTTGCCGCTACCTTTGACGACGCTGTGAACTCGGAAGAGTTCGCAATGGGATGGAAACTGCTCGCGGCTCTTCCTCGCTCCACAGCGCGATTTACGTGATGTTTCTCACTTTTTGCGCGCCTGTTGTGCTGTGTGTCAATAGGCCAAGGAGATTGCGCGGCTGCGCACTCAGCCGAGCCTTCGCGACCTGAATGTGTACAAGACGATGCGGCAGACGGGCGAGGTGCGCGACATCCACCTCGGGTCGGGAGACAAGGCATACGACGAGGCGAAGGAAGAGTTCCTCCGCCAGAAGAGCCTTGCGCCGCGGAAGGTGTGTCGCACTGCGTGTGTTGCTTAGTTGTTTGAATTTCTTGGTTTCCTCTGAAATTTAAGAAAGGGGCAGGGTTGGAGTGCAACACGCAGGAGCGAGTGTTATGCAGTGTGGCCGTTGAATTTGAATAATTGTGTGCTGATACGCTGCGGGTCGACTGTGGCGCCGTGGCGCACTCGCAGGAGCCCGGCTGTTTCACGCGCTTTCTGGAGAAGATTGGGCTCAAGAGCCGCCGCCGGAAGAAGCGCGCGCGTGATCCCATTCCGCTGTTCCGCGGGGACCTCAAGGCCATTGAGGGTGCGTGCAGGACGCGGTCGCGCGGATGCGAGAAAAGACTCCTGTTATACCCACACACACGAGCACGGGCACACACATACACTCACTCACGCACGCACGCACGCCCACACACGATATATGAAACAAATAGGCGACGATTTGTTGTGTCGCCTAACATTTCTTGTCTCGGGTCGCAGCGCACTTGGGCACGTCCGTCGCGGCCTTCTTCGTGCTCCTCCGCTGGGTCTTCCTCCTCGACGTCGTCATGTCGATGGTGTGGCTCAGCCTCACCTTCATCCCGCAGGTGGTGTCGGGCGCGAACTCGACCCACCCGTCGATTGGCGGCCTCGACATCTTCACGGGACAGGTGCGCAGTCGGTCGGGCGATTGATACGCGTTCGTGTGTACACACGTGCGTCATTGTTGTTTTTCTTATTATTGTTTTTTTTTTTTTTTTTTTTTTTTTT
>CALSCQ010001589.1:0-15964 GCA_943704525.1 Pigoraptor vietnamica | reverse complement strand
CACACACACACACACACACACACACACACACACACACACACACACACACACACACACACACACACACACACACACACACACACACACACACACACACACACACACACACACTCGCCTGCACGCCACACGCACACACAAGTTAAGCACACACACACACACACACACACACACACACACACACACACACAACACACAACAAAAACTTCACAATACTGGACTCACGAACAATGGAGTCCCTTTGTGCCTGAATTGACATTGTGTGAAATCGGGGCTTTTTTCCGCATTTATCAATTTACAATTGTCCCGCGTGCGGACGAACGCCTGTTTTCGCGGACTCACCCGGACGTGGTTGCCACCCAACGACGACGTGCACACGCACAGCACACACACTGAAGTGTGCGAGACGTTGAAAAGGGGCTCCTGTAAATCCCTTTCTCGTCGTTACGTCGACTGCGCTGTATTTCCCCGCCACGTTGCACGGGTTCCGAAGTGGGGTCTGTTCGAAATTTGGCGAAACGAACGGCGCGAAACCGGCCCGTCATCGCGTGTTTGTTGGCTTCTTTTCTCGCACTCGTCCCAAGGGGCGGTCTTTTCGCTTAAAGATGCGTTAGATACTGGCCGTGTTGTGGGCGTCGCACGCGAGGGCACTCAGCGGCGCGCGCCGCGTGCGCCCCTCACCGCCATCTCTCTGGTCGTGTGCGACTGAGCGCTGAGAATGGGAGCGGGGGCTGCGTTTGGGCGCCGAAAGGAGCGCAAAGTGTCGCCCGCCATCGTCACGCTCTTGGGAGGTGCGTGCAAGCAACGAGCATTTGTAATGCGATCGTGTGCCTTAGTGCTGCGGTTGTGGCGTGCCGTAGTTGCTGCCCTTTGTGTGTGTGTTTGGTGGGATTTGGTGTGGGTGGCATTTTCGATAATTGAGGCCTATAGGCGTGCGGCTGTTATTTGCGTCACACGTTCTATTTGTTACATTCTGCGCGAGGGTTAAAGGCCATCGTGTTGTGTTTCTTCCGCAACGCAGCGCCGCGCGAGTCGCAGCCGTTCATCACGGCCGTGTCCCTCCAGCGACGGGGCGAGAACATAGAGGCGCTTCTGATGCGGTACCGGTGGCAGCTCGCACTCGCCATGCTCAACTGCACGGACATGTGCGACAAGAAGAAGCTGTGCGTGTCTCTGCTGCATATTTTCGAATTCCACAACAAGCTGCCCGACTTTATCTGCTACGTCGTCAAGAACGACCTCGACACGCGAACATGGTGGGTCGACTGACTGTGCCTCTGTGTGTGCGCGCAAATATGGGCTGCACCAAGGACGAAGGTGCCTTTATTGGACAAATTGTGAGGGAATGGCCTCGTTTTGTTGTTTGAAGGGCATCGGTTTTGCCTTGTAAGAACCCCAACCGCCTTCCTGCGCCTTTTCTGACTCGTGTGTCCCCAGGCGGTCGTTTCTCAACGGCGCCACGATGAGCCGCGAGCTCCTCTTCCACTTTGCGGGCGTTTGCGGCAACAACTTCTTCGTCGAGTCGTCCCGATACTTTGTGAACGACATTGTCACGTCGCAGCTCAGTTCGAGTGCGATCGACAACGAGGCCTTTTGGGAGCTCATGCGGACGAGCTGCGAACGATACTTGGACGAGATCCTCAAGGTGCGCCGTCGCTGTGTCGTGCTATTTGTCGGAATAGCGGTTCATGCATACCTTACCGACAGTCTGTTTTGTGCGGATGTACGGATGTGTGTGTGTGTGCGTGTGTGTGCGTATGTATGTGTGTGTGTGTGGGTGTCTGCGTGTGCGTGTGTGGGTGTTTGCCTGCGCGCCCATTTGTGTTCACGCCTCTAACTCCTCCTCCACACAGGTCCTTGCGGGTTGTCCCTACTACCTCCGCCTGCTCTTCCGCCGTCTCGGCCGCGTGTTCGCGTCGCACGAGTCCCCGAACCCGCCACACGTGGTCGTCAGCTACATCATCTTCAACTTTTTCTATCGACCGATCATCATGAACCCCAACAGCCACGGGCTACTCAAGAGCACGCCCACGGAAAAGGCACAGATGATCCTCGCGTTCGTCGGCCAGTTTTTCGCGCTCGTCGGCGGCGGAATGGTCATCAAGCCCCCGATCGTGTGCCGGGAGCCGTTCCTCTCGTTCATCAACACGAACCAGGAGCGCTGCTTTCGCGTCGTGCGCGACCTCATGTCCCTCCCCGTCCTCTCCTTGCGAGAGCTCGCGGCGCGAAAGGTCATCCAGAGCGGGATGGACTGGCGGGAAATTGCGCTGCCGGAGCTGTTGAAGGATGACCTCACGGCGCTGACGTACGTGCGTCCGTCCCAGAAGAAGTTTGCGCTGTTCTTTGCGCAGAGTTACTTTGACGAGAAGGCGCACCAGATATGCGACTCGCTGATCCAGCAGAACCACAGGGAGTCGTCTGCGACCTCCCTCCTCAAGAAGGGAAGGTGGGGAACTCGCTCTTATTTTCCACGTGCATACCTTAATTGTCCCCATCGCCACCTCTCTTCGCAGCTGGCTTGGACCCCCTCGCCTCGACGCCGTGCGATTGCAGCGACTCATCTTCCAACACATCGACCGAACGGACATGGACAAGGTGTCGCCGCACTTGTCGCAGTATCTGTGATCAACCCACGTGTGCGTGAACAGCCGCGTTTGCCGCGCTCTTGAGGCTTCACGTGATGCCAGCTGGAAGTGCCTGTGCGTGCTTCGGTTCCATCGCTGCGTTTATTTTCATCGTCCCTTGTCGAAAGGGCGCGCCGTGTATTCATTTGCGTTTGGCGTCGTGTGCAGCTTGCGTGCGTGCGTGCGTGCGTGTGCGTATCCCGCCTTGTATATACATACCACCCCGATTTCATCACGGCGTCATACCAGTACTCTCGAAAGCAAATATCTGCGCACCACCCAAAAAGAACACGGCACGACACACACATGCACACACACATACACACACACGAACACACGACTCACACACTTACACATACATGACTGTCTCAATGGCGCGCATCCAAAACTACCCATTAAGGCTCCATTCAGAAAAGTGGAACAGCGGTTGAAACACTGTCCTCTGTTGTGACTGCGTCGTTCATTCTGTTCGCTGGCGCTTGGCATCGGGGCCCACACCCCCTGCCTGCAGCGACTGGCGCGCCATCTGGACGACCACGTCGAGTGTTTTTCCGCCGCCGATGAAACCCGCCGCGTGCACAAAGTCCGTGTTCGGGATGCCACTCACGCGCGCAAGCTCGGCGTCCCTGTTTATAACGGGGACCGTGTGAGGCACAGACACATGCCGCGCACAGGGGACGATAGCCTGACGACAGACTTCGCATGTTTGCACAGGAGAAGACTATGGGGGACGACAGATTGCAGGAACGCACACACACGCAAACACGTGCATGTGAGTGCACGTGCCATGCGCACTCCACGCACCTCAGCCCGCGCCACTCCTTCGGCAGTGCGAGTCGGCACGCGAACGATCCCGGCGCCGCGGGGACGGCCTGGATGCGGTACATGCCGCTCGTGTCGCAGAAGAGGACGTACTTGATGGCCCCTTCGATGCCCATCTCCGTCTCAATCTCAAAGAGATGGTCGGTCCAAGGCGCAAACCTGTGTGGAAGGGAAGCACGTGTGTGAGGGGAGGAGAGAACGGACATGCAAAGCAGAGAGAATATGGAGGTGTGTGAATGGCACGTGGTGTGAGGAGGAGGAGAGAACGGACGCGCAAAGCAGGGAGTATATGGAGGTGTGTGACTGCAAGCACGTGGTGTGCGGAGGAGGTGAGAATGGACATGGAAAGCAGAGAGAATATGGAGGTCTGTGAAATGTAAGCACGTGGTGTGCGGAGGAGGAGAAAACGGACGTGCAAAGCAGAGAGAAAATAAAGACGACTTGGTGAGGACGGGGGGGGGGGGCATAGAAGAGGCATTGCGATCACGCCATGCAGCAAAAGAAGGCCCTTATGCCGCACTGTCCAATGAAACTCACACGGAAATACACTCTCACACAGAAGAAGGCACACAAGCAACCACAACAGCCGCCAATTTCTCACCGCGTCAGGTGAATCACTTCTCCACTCGCGTCCACGCTCAGCCGGTCGCGCACGGCCTCCTCCACAATCGAGCGCGCCGGCAGCCAGTGCCGCACGAGACGCAACACGGCGTCCTCAAACTCCGCGCCGGCCATCGCCATCGCCTTCTTAAACTGCGCGTTCGCCGAGCTCTCGGTGTCGGGTTCGTTCCACGCGGGGTTGAGGCGACCCACGCGTGCACTGAGATGCGTCGAAATGTTGTACAGCGTCACGCCGTCCGATGACACGGAGCGCCCGTTGTCGTGCGCGTCGATGTGCTCAATGAAGTTGCGGTAGATCCGGTCGTATACGACGGGCACTTGGGCGTCCGTGACCGAGAGACCCTCCCGCGCAAGCAGCGAGCGAATAATCTCTGCTCCGAAATGCTTGTACACAAGCCCAGCGCTCGACAGGCGCGTCGTATAAGGGCCTCCAAAAGTGCCGTCGAACGTGTTCTGGTGGTGATCGAACCTGTGAGTTGCGGGATCGTAGACGCCGCCCACATCCACAACGACCGCGCACTGCTTGAGCAAGTCGGCGTTGCGCGTGCGAATAATGTCCGACTGCGCGTACGTCGGCGTCAGTCGCAGCATGTGGCACGCGAGCGCTTCGTCGCAGTGGAAGTTGCCGCTGTGTGTGCCGATGAGGGGAAGTGCGGGCGGGGTCGCTGGGAGCGCGCTCGACACGCTGAACGAGGTCTCCTCCATGGTAAAAGCGTCGCCTCTCTTTAAAGTGAAGACTCGGGGACGCGTTTCACGCAGTTTGAGGGACAAACTGAGTTCAATTCAGTCAATCTCAAACTGTCGCACACACAGTAGGCAGCCGCGGATTGCGCACGTGGGCATGTCCGTGTCCAGTGGACAATTCGAATGCGCCACTGACCAATTAAGCCGGCCTGATGCCCGGCCCGCGGGCAGACTGGCGGCAGTGGCCTCTGTCGTGGCGAATCACACTTGAATCGGCACGCTCTTCGACGCCAGAGGACACGGACACGGAGGAATCGGCGGCGGCCGGTCGGTGACACAGTACGGCAACTTGGATTCAGTTACGGTCCGGGCACTCACGGCAGACCGTCTGCCGCGCGGGAACCAGGAGCCTAAAGTCGGGCCGCGTTGAGGAGTCCACTTTTTTCGATCAATTTTAGCTGCCGCTAAAAAAGGCTTGCGCACGATATGCAACGTCTCACACGCCGATGCCGCACACTAAAATTGGGGACGCACATAGTCAGTGTCAACGACACAATTCACCGCACTGCGCCGTATGGTCGCAGTTATGCATGTCAAAGTACCGAAGCACACCGCAAGAAACTTTAATGACTACAGGAGAGGCGAGAAAGGGGAAAAAGGGTCGATAGGCGTCCTGTCGGTAGTCAAACGAAACGCAGTTCGCAGCGAGTCGGCGCAAAAAAAAAAAAAAAAAAAAAAAAAAAAAAAAAAAAAAAAAAAAAAAAAAAAAAAAAAAAAAAAACACTGTCTGGACCGCGCCAGAAACGGCGCAGTTCCATTCAGTCGCTTTCTCCGTCGTGCGAGTCAGACTCCGTTGCAATGAGCTTGCGCTGGTGTTCCCCCAGCCACTTCGACGCACCCCAAAGCCCCTCTTCGACTGTTGCCCTCCGTGTCCACGCAACGCCTTCCTCCGCGTCACGCTGCCCTCCCGCGCCACTGTAGAAGATACAACCAAACGCGTACATGGCCCCAAAGTGCCCATCATGGCCGCCCTCTCATAATGAACGACAGCCTCCGACGGCTTGTTGCAAAACAGCAGGAAATCGCCGAGGTAGAACATTCCCGCCGCACACCCGCCGTTCGCAGAGGAGAGAAAGAGCGACTCCGCCGCGCCATAGCCCCCTTCGACCCCGATAGCATCATAGCGGCAGACGCCCATCTCAAACGCACGCACAGGGTCGCCCTCGTCCCCGGCGCAGAGAAGGAGAGACGCACCCTCGCCCGCAGCCTCTTTATGCACCTCCCTTGCCTCCCAGTCGCCGTTCCCGCCCCATTCCCAGAAATAAAGCACGTAGAGCGACAGGTGGGCGCGCGCCTTTTCCAATGCGGTCGCACTGCTGTCAGCGAGCGCATCTTCGAAAAGCGCCCGCGCGCGCTTGAATCGGAACGGAGCAAAGTGAAACGCCCTCATGGCGCTTTCGAACGGGCGCAGCACGAGCTTGCCCGCGGGGATGTGCGCGTCTACCTCTTCGCGGAATGCGGCGTCCTCAAAGTATTTGCGAGTGCTCGATGACGAGAGATGGTAGTTGCGCTCACAACGAAGGACGCGAAAGAGACGGCCGCACGTCTTGGCCAGCGCACCCTACTCGCCGTTCGTCAGGTGTGGCAGCACGTGGACGATGATCGTCTCGGGCGGGAGCCTGTCGAGGTTTGACGCGGCCTCCGCCCCCGCTGCCATTGCGCCGTTACGCACTTCTTTCGACCGACTCAACGAACTGAGGGAAGCAACCGCGTGAAATGAAAGCGGAAGGAACTTGAAAAAAAGGTACAATCTCCGTTGCCGCAAACCGGACTATGAACGGAGAAAAAGATCGGCAGTCGATGGAGCCAACGCACTTATAGAGGCACCTTCATCAAATCAACTCAAGACGACGACCCCCCGTTCGTTACACTCGATGTGCGCGGTGGCATTATGGACATGTTGTTAACTGATGAACTGCGGTTGCCGTCGGTTACACCCACGGAAGAGCAAATGCAGTGCGTGACGCATGTGTTCGCAGTATGTATGTGTGTTATGCTTGCAGTGCGGTATGTGACTATGTGTGTGTATACGCGTGTGTGTGTGTGTGTGTGTGTGTGTGTGTGTGTGTGTGTGTGTGTGCGTGTGCGTGTGTGTGTGTGTGCGTGTGCGTGTGCGAGTGTTGTGACTGTCACGTTGGCCCGACAAGCCCAACATCTGGGTGAATTTCCGTATGCAACATCCTACTTCATACAAACTCCACAACTCACTTATTACCATATCATTCACAAAGATCAAGATGTATGGACTAATTACGCGTTATTCGGATTCCATGAATTCGACTTCACGGGCTAATTTGCCGGACTTTTTATGTATGGCACGTGTATGACTGTCCAAGGCACCCGCAAATAGTAGGATTTTCTCGCACAACCGCGCGCTAAGCCGTGAGCTTCTCGTCTCGATTGCACACTCACTCGTTCGCTCTCTCTCTCTCTCCCTCTCGCCCTTTCTCGCCGTCTTCCCCTTGCGCATTTTACACTCGCCGGTGTGCGTAGTTTGATACAGTTTTGCGCCAATCTCTTTTGTGGGTTTGTGCGATCGGGGCGTGTCGCTGTTTGGGACCTGCCTGCGTTCCGCGTCGTTCCACACCTTCGCACACACCCGTCGCACTTTCGTTCACATTCCACGGCCTGTTTTTGGCCCGCCGTGTTCTCTCCCCGCTTGTTTCCCGTTTTTTAAGGGCAGTCCGTCACGCCCGTCCGCCATCGTCGCTGCTTTTGTTGTTTTTTAATTTGTGCGCAAGCGCGCACGCCCACTATTTACATGGGTTGCGCTCCCGGCGTTTGAATTCGAGTCGGCGTGCAAGAAGGGGTGACCCAGCACTCTTCTCTTCATTCGCGAGCGTGCTCTCTGTGGACCGCGCGAGAGAACAAAAAAGATGGGCTTTGGGCTGTGGGGACGCAATCGCCCACGCAACGGGTTCATCGCGGTCATCCTCGCCTTTCTCTTCTGCTATGTCGTGCTGTGGCGCTCGTACTTCACCGCCGGCCCGCGCTTCGTTGCGCCGCGACAGGCCGTGGAGAGTTTGGGCATCACGCACGCGGACTTTTCCGGGTACCGGTTTGCGGGATCCTTTCGAGAGCAGTGGAACATGAACGTCGACTACCTCTCGGAGATTCGAAGCCGAGTGGCAGAGACGTCGCGCGTGGCGCCGATGACCGTTCTCTTTGTCGTGGGGTCGCGCGAAGAGGCCGTTCGTCTCTCTCCGCCGTTTCTGGAGCTCAAGCGAAGGAGCGTCAACATGACTCTGTTTCCCGTGATTTGCGCGGCGGGGCCTGCGTCGGCCGCCGCTGTGGATGCCCTCACGTATTTTGGCATTCAGCCCGACGCGGTGATCGAGTTTGGCCGAGAGGCCGTCTCCGCAAAGGTGCGCTACTGTGCATCGTGCTTTGCTGTCTGTCGCTCGATGGGCGCGCCATCTCTCTCGTTCCCTCTCGTTGGCTTTGAGCGTTTCCTTGTTTTGTGTGCATTCGTTTGTGAAGCGTTGCGTCATGAGAGGCATTTGTTTGCCACATTCTCCGTGTGCGGGGTTGCATCGCGCGTTCGTGGCTGAGATCGCATGCACGCCGTGTGTGGAGTGTCGTTACCTTTTGTGTAACCCTTTGTTAACAAGTCCATTCATTTTCTAATGTCCGTTGCTTTCATCGACTTACGTTTGAGTCTAATCTAACGCGACAACGTGCTCGCAGGACGCGCCCTCCCGCATCGCTCCCTTTGCGCGCACCGCCGCCGCCGTTGAGATTGCGATCGAGAAGGTGCATCCCGACCTCGTCGTCGTGGACGGTCCCGGTCTCATCCCGTTCGCGACGGCGGTCGCTGCGTACTACGGGCGCGTCGCCATCATGCACTCTGGCGCGGGCTTGGAGCGTTTCGACATGGCCGGCGACTTTCCCGTCGAGCTCCACAAGCAGGTGCTCACGGCGACGGCGAGCTTCCACCTCACGCGCACAGAGGAGGACGCGAACCTCCTCATTCTCTCTGGCGTCCCTTCGGATACGGTGATTATGATTGGCGACACACTCGACGACGCGGCGGCCCTCGCGATGACCGAGTCTGCGCATGACCTCGACGCCCCCGCCAATAACGACATGAACGAGGGCGGTGTGTCGCTACCCCCTCGCCTCCCCCCGCTCGCGACGTCGACGTTGACGGAAGCGTTGCTCGGCGTCATGCGCGCGAAGGAGTCGTCGGACCGCGCCGTGTTGCTGCTGGTGATGCAGGACAAGGCGCCGCTGGAGGTCGACAATCCCATCGCGTACTACAAGAGCGTCTTTAGCACGCTCGGCAACTACGTCAGCACGTCGCAGGTGGGGGGATTATTTGTTTTCGCCCTTGCGCGTGTGCGTGTGTCGTATTTCCTTCTGTGCCTTAGCGCGTTGATGCAAGCACGCGTATAGTAGCGACACTTCATGAACGCGCTAAACCCCGCCGTGTGCTCGCAGGAGGTCCAGCTTGTGGCCGTGTCCCCACGCCTTGGCGTTGGTCGCCGCTACTTTTCAATGTACCTCGCTGGCCTCGACGACATTATCGCGCTCGAGTCGTTCCCCGGGCAGCGCTGGTGGGTCAACCTCCTCCTCACGGCCGACCTCGTGCTCACGGACTCGTCGTGGATCATGGAGGAGGCCGATTCGTTCGCGCGCCCCGTCGTGTGGCTGGGCTCGCACTTGAGCCAGAACAAGTCGCTCGTGGAGCGCGTCCGCAGCGCGCTCTCGGGCGCACCCGCGCAGACGGCGCAGCACGGCGCAAAGTCCCTCTCGCACGAAGTCAAGGACGAGACGGTATCGACGTCCTTCGCCTCGACGGTGATGTGGTCCGCGCGTGACGTCATGGCCCACAACACCACCATTGGCCGCTCGGGGTGGATCGAGCGCGTGCGTCAGCTCGTGGCGCAAGAAGACGTCAAGAAGGACGAGCCCGTGCCCCAGCCGGCGCCGAACGGCCTCGCGAACGGCGGGACGGGTGGTATGGCGGGCGGTCGCGTGGGCGCGCCTGCTGCGCCGGGACCGACACCGAAGGCGCCGAAAGTGAAGTTTGTGTTGCCGGAAGAGGACCCGAAGTTTTGGATGTCGCCGCCGGAGAAGCCGCGCGTGTCGATTGTGATTCCGTGCTACAACGGCATGCCGTACCTCGAGATGGCCATCAAGTCGCTGTACTACCAGACCGAGCCGAACTTTGAGGTCATCGTCGTGGACGACGGGTCGACGGACGCGTCGCTGCGGTACCTCGAGGCCATCCCGGACAAGCGTTTCCGCGTGCTAAAGCTGCAGCACGTCGGCCTTCCGAACGCGCTCAACGCGGGGATGCGCGAGACGCGCGCACCGTTCGTCACGTGGGGCTCTGCGGACAACGTCTTCCTCCCCAAATTCATCGAGCGGCTCTTGCTCCTGTTCGCGGAGAACCCGGAGGCGTCGTTTGTCCACGGACAGCTCACGTTCATGGACTCCGAGGACTTCATTTCGAGCACGCCCCTCGCGTCGCGCATCCTCAGTCCATTCGACATGCTTTACTACTGGCCGGGCCTCGCCGCGTTCCTCTGGCGCCGCGAGGTCTTCGAGTCGGTCGGCTATTTCGACGCGGAACTTAGCGGCGTGGAGGATTGGGACTACTGGCTGCGTATCACTGAGGTGTACCCCGCCGTCCCGCGCACGCTCGAGGGCCTGTACCTCTACCGCACGCACAAGGAACAGCTGAGTAAGACGATGCAGAAGGCCGGACAGCTCGCGCAGGCCGAGGCAAACATGCTCAAGAAACTCGTCGCGCGCCACGGCGGCCACCTCGACCCCCGCCGTCTCTTCCCCCAGCTCAAAACGTGCGTGGACCAGAAGCGCGCGCTCGCCGTCGCCCACTTCACGCTGGGTTTCGCGTCGTCGTACGCTCGCCCCGTGCTGAAGGGCTACCTCACGCGCGAGGACGTCTTTGGCGGATTTTTCGAGCGATCGCTCGCCTACGATCCCTCGTTCACGCCGGCGATCATCTGCCTTGCGAAGGCGCACGGCCTCGCGAGTCGGTGGGAGCAGCTCGGGGCGCTGCTCGAGTCGATCAAGGGGAGCGAGGCGACGTTTGCGACGCCCGCGCGTGTCATGCTGACGCACATCGGCAACTTTCACAAGTCGCGGCAGGCGACGATGTTCCGCGCCATCAGTTGCGGCACACCTCAGATGGTGAGTGTCCTTGTGTGTGCATGCAGTTGTACGGGGGTCGGTGTCATCTGCGTTCCACCGGATAGTACCCTCCCTCGCCCCGTTGCGATTGTAGCAGTTGCATCCGTCTTCCCGTTGACACGCGCGCTCTCTCTCTCACTCTTCTTTGCTTCTTGCCATGTGCTGCATGCGCTCGATGATACTCAAGCCCTGCCCGTCCTCCTCCGTCTCTCCACCGCAGCTTGCGACGGAAGAGTTTTCCATGCGGGAGCGCGAGCTGACGGACATGTACACAAAGGCGCTGTCGAAAAAGCCCATCACCATCCCCAACACCAACCGACCCTACCGTCTCGCCGTCATTCCGAGCGACCCCCTCCAGGCGTACGTCAACAAGGGACGGGAGCACACGCTGCAGGGTGGGTGCGGTGACGCGCTGCTATCGCGCAATGTAGAAGAGGTAGTCCGGTCAGACGTCTCCTCTCTCCTCTCGTTCTCACTTCCCTCGTTCCCTCCGCCGCGACAGACTATTACAACCCGCTCGGTTTTTTCGACGAGGTCTACGTGCTGTCCCCCCTCGAGACGGAGACGAAGACGGCGTGGGGCATGAAGATCATCCCGACGCGCGAGGAAGAGCTGCAGACGCGCATCCGCGAGCTCAACATCCACGTCGTCCGCGCGTACGGCGGGTACTGGGCATGCACCATGGCCGCCAAGTACAAGTACCCCGGTGTCCCCACGATCTGCTCGGTGCACGACACGGCCGACGCGTTCTGCTGCAAGGAGGGCATCCGCAGCGCCGACTTTCTGTGGCCCGTGAGCCTCGCCGTCGCGCAGAAGCTCATGGACAACGGCGTGGACAAGTCGAAGATTTGGCTGTTCACGAACCGCGTCGACATGAAGCTCTTCCGGCCGATCGACATGAGCCTCCCCGAACACGCCGAGTTTCGCGCGCGCTTCGACCGCGAGTTCCCGGGCAAGTACCGCATCCTCCATATTGGCCGCAAGACGGAGCAGAAGAACCCGCTCACGCTCGTGCGGGCGATCGCCGAGCTGGGTCCGGACTACTCGCTCATCATGACCGGACAGGGTGACGAGGGGTTCATTATGCGCGAGGCGCAGGCCCTCGGCATCGCGAACCGCGTCTTCCTCCGGCAGACGATCAACAACGCCGAACTCCCGTTCTACCTCAACATGGCGCGCGCGCACTGCACGCCGAGCCTGTGGGAGGGCTTTGGCGTTAACTTTATCGAGGCGCTCGCGACTGGGCAGGTCCTCGTCACGTCGGACATTGCGCCGATGAACGAGTACATTACAAACGAAGTGAGCGGGCTCCTCGTGAAGGACTACAAGAACCCTGCTGCGCTTGCGGCTGCGCTCCGCCGCGCGTGCACGGACGAGGAGCTCCGGGGGCGCCTCAAGCCGAACGCGAGGGAGGCTGCGCTCGCCTTTAGCCAGGAGCGCGTGGACCGGTGGGAGGTCATGCTGTACCGGATGGTCCTCAACCGCGCCTTTAAGACGGGCCTTGTGTAGTGAGTGACCCGCTCACTCGGCCGGCTGGCGTGCGTTGCGTTCGGGCGTGCGCGTGTTTGTCTTTGTTATAACTTGTGTGCGTCCCGTGGTGTGCTGTGCGTGCGATGTTTCGACCGTTCTTTGCGCGGCGTCGCGTCCATCTTTACTTATTATGCTCGTGTGCGTTTTTCGCGTTATCAATACTACATTGCATGGACACGATTTGAATTTGTACGGAAGCCAATTGACTCGCGGTTGGGCGATGGAGTTCTTGGCGTCGCACCAGGCGATCGTGCTCGACCCGACGGCGTTCACGTAGCACGACGTCGTCGACGACGACATGTTTCACCACCGGCTGTCCGGCACAAGCCTCATCGCAAGCGAGCTGTTGCTGTCAATCGTTTTCAATGAAGCTCTCTCAGGCACATTCAATTGCGTGCGGCGTGTTTGGCGCCGTCAGTCGGCTGCCAGCGGTCGGCCAGCCAAACCCACTATCTATATGGCACAGAAAAGCATAGATATACTCAGCGTGCACAGGCCGTTTTGCGTTAACTCACACGTATAGGCTAGTAGTTGTCGCACATGCCAACTACGTACTACGTAATTTTGCATGTGTTTCAAACGTTTCAGCTCTGCTAATTGCGTTTTAGTGCGGCACTTGTGGCCGTGACTGAGACCGCCGGCGCCCCTTAATGCGGCTTCGTGATACCTCAGCGAGAGGGGGCGAACCGGGCCGACGACTGCGAGAACGAGACGAGCGACCGCGCTTCCGCGGATGGGGAGCTTCCCCGTTTTTCGCCCTTGACTCTCCGTTCGCTCGCAGAATAAGTGGAATCTGGCGAACGGCGACACTTTTGAATCCAATCGTGTCCGGCTGGGCGACCAAACGCGAAGTTGCGATGAAAGCGCCGCCCATGACTGGTGCACCGCAAGGCGATCGCGCCTGAAGCCAGGGCAAAACACCCCTGAAGTGTTATGACGCCCGCGGTCGTATGGAGCTCAGTCCGAAAATGGATCAGGAGAGTTGGGTTCCCCGAACGGGAGTTGGAGGCTCTTATGCGTCGTCAATTGCAGTAACATCTTCCTCGACCTCGCGCAAGCCACTGGCAGAGAGCTGCGTCGCGCACATGTCCTCGAGCGATTCGCGAATGGTGGTAAACGACGGGCGCACGTTCGCATGGTGTGCCCAGCAATCGCGTATGAGGCGGCTGAGGACAGACGGGGTGTTGGCGGGCAATTCTGGGCGTAGGTCTGCGAAGCGGGGACGACGAGTCAGTCACGCGAGACTGACGCCAACGGTCGGCAGGTTGCTGTTGCAAGCAGTCGCTCACACACATGGACTTGTGATCGGGTGCTCGTACCAGAGAGAATCCAAACAATAAAGAATGATTCACGCAACAACCTCTCTCAACCGCGTCAATTACGGACACAGTGCTTCACACTCTTCCTCATCCCCACACTCCTCCTCCACACTCTCCCTCACCCCACACTCCTCCTCCACACTCTCCCTCGCCCCACAACAAAATAATGATTCTCGCAACAACCTCTCTCAACCGCGTCAATTACAGACACAGTGCTTCACACTCTTCCTCATCCCCACACTCCGTCCCTACCCCACACTCCTCCTACACACTTTCCCTCACCCCACACTCCTCTTCCACACTCTCCCTCACCCCACAACAGAATGATTCGAGCAACAACCTCTCTCAACCGCGTCAATTACGGACATACTGCAGACGCACTGCCCAAACACGGCATACACAGCAGCGGTCATCAATGTGATCGCAGTCGAGAGTCTCAGGTGAAACAGGGACCATGACAACGCACCGTGCGCTGCGACCGCGACCATAATGTGCATGCGCGACGCGATGCACTTGTCGCGCACTTCGGCTTCGTATGGTTTTGCCATGGTGAGGCACTCCCACAAAACAATGCCCATTGCATATGTGTCTGCGGCGGAGAGAACAGAAGTGCGACTGAGTTGGCGGAAAACGCATAGGAACACATGGAGTGATCACGCGATGCTTTCTGCACCGCTCAGGAAATGGACTAACATCGGAGCCCGAGAACGCAACACCACGACGCCCTCTGCTCAACTGAACTGACCGGAAGGAGCAACAACGCACGGGTGAAAGGCGGCGAATGTCTAACAGCACACACGTGCACACACACACCCTGAACACTGCCAGAGACATGCGAAGCACCAACCGCTCTGGGGCGAGCACGGTTCGCCAGAGAAGCACTCCGGCGCAATGTAGGCCATCGTGCCCACGATTGCCTTCGATTCACCGCCCTGCGGCCCTCCATCGAGCGGGCGGATCGCGCTGAGTCCAAAGTCCGTCACCTTCGCCACGTGGTTCGCGTCGAGGAGAATGTTCGCCGTCTGCGAGACACAGTCACAGTGTGCGTGAGTGACGTGCGTGTGCTGGCAAGAGCGGTTGTCGGGATAAGAGGCAAGATGCTGTGGGTGAACAACGCGGTCGGCGATAGAGATGAGTTCCCTCCTCTGCGAGTGCACGCGTGAGAGTGTGGATGATGGGTGGTGCGAGTCGAGGCTGTGGGGTACGGTGTGAAATACGGCGTCGGGAACGAGAAAGGACTCCTCGTCGGCGAGTGCACGCGTGAGAGTGTGCAAGGTGTGGATGATGGGTGGTGCGAGTCGAGGCTGTGGGGTACGGTGTGAAATATGGCGTCGGGAACGAGATTTAAGGACTCTTCGTCGGCGAGTGCCTATGCAAGAGGGTGGAAGGTGTGCGTGTGGGGCGTCAAATAGGGCGTCGGGGCCTCTGAGATGGCCCTTCATCGCCTCCCACCTTGAGATCGCAATGCCTGTCGAATGCGATGGTAAGGATTGAATTCAGCCGCGAATTCGAACGTGTGGCTCACTGAACAGGCTCACGCCGGCGGCAAATCGCCCCCTTACACGCAATTTTACGCAAGGCCTGCACACTCACATTCACCTTCCCATGCAGCATGCGCGCACACGGTCAACGCCACTCACAACACTCACATTCACCTTCCCATGCAGCATGCGCGCACACGGTCAACGCCACTCACAACACTCGCATTCTGCATCATGCGCGCACACGGTCAACGCCACTCACAATATCTGAGGCGAACTCCGGTGAAGGTATTCCATCCCAGCAGCCGCATCACTGACGAGAGTCAATTAATGTTAACATCAGACGCGATGAGTGGCCTGGAGTTTGTGTGCCTGTGCGTGCACATGCGCGCGCGGGCGTTTGCTTACATGCGCGTCCGTGTGTGCACGGCATCAATGTGTGTGCGTCGGGGAGGCAGCGTCACTCACTCAGTGTACTATGTGTAAATTATCCCTCGAATCTGAGTGATCGGTATACGCAAGCCGACTCACATTGCAATACGCAGGCGCTTGTCGAGAGACCAGTCCGGCTTCTTGTCAAACGCAGCCCGCAAGCTGCCGCCAGAGAGAAACTGCGCACAAAAGAGAGCGATGGATTGGACACTGAGTCGGTGGCCCGCAGCAGGGG
>CALSCQ010001588.1:0-11256 GCA_943704525.1 Pigoraptor vietnamica | reverse complement strand
GGGGGGATAAGAAAGGGGATTCTAGCTCTCAAAATAACCACTAAGAGTGTGAGAGTATTCTGCTAAAGTAATAATAGGCCGAAGGCACGAGGGCACACTGTCATGAGGCTGGAAAACGAAGCAAAACAGGAGGGTCGGTGATGTGCAATCGAGAGTGCAGACGAGATGCAGACGAGATAAGGACTGAAGCCTGGAAGAGAGAAGGGGACGGCTCTGACACTGAATGGACACGCACTGCCGAACGGAACAGCGACCACGCACACACGCCACAGCCCCGTAATCGCTCACACCCACTCGTAATAGTACGTGTCGGCAGCCTCGTCAAACTGGAAGCTCGTCTTCCACCCGCACGAGCGGCACGTGAACACGGCCGTTCCATAGCCGTCTGCGGAATGAAGAGTCGCAAAAATATGAGTCACCGAGAAGAGATGCGGAAATGAGTCCCAGCAACAACTTACAGTACACAGTTATGGAGACGAAAGTAAATGTGACTGCTCGCGAGAGAACAAACCGCCTATTCAAGTTTGAGAGTTCGAAAGGCAGCCGCACAAAGAGGTGACGGACATTGACTGGACAACTGCACGGACGGCGCCGCGGCGTCCGGCAGACGGTGGCGGTAAGCAATCTCCGCTGACCCACCCCCATTCATGCGGCACCCAGCGCGGTCTTCGTGCTCTTCAATGTTTCCCGCGACGCCGCATCCCGAGCATGTGCGGTATCCGGACTCCCAGAAGCGCCGTCGGCCGCCTTCGCTCTGGTCTCCGCACGAATACTGCTGACCCCACGAGCCCATCTCTTCTAATCAATTCACGCGCCCGGTGTGTGCCTTCCACGCTCACCTCACAGTTGTCATTCACACGCAGGTTGTCGAAGTTGCGCGCCTCTTTATACCGTTTTGCTACGCTCACTACAGTGTGTGTGTGTGTGTGTGTGTGTAGTGCGTGTGGCTTGCGCATTCTATTTTGGAACCCATGACGAAATGTCCGGACTCGCCGAATCAGCCCTTCCATGTGTTGTATCACCCCAGTTGCTGCAGCCACGCTCACTTCACGGTGCCATACTACACCCAAACCAACAGCCCAGTTTAACGGTGCCAGGGTAACCCTCGAGCCAACAGCCCAGCAGAATGAACAGTGACATCAAGGGACGATTTATTGGATGGCCGGCGTAATCCCTGACTTGCCGCTGCCGTGCGAGTGCCGTTCGTTCTGGCAGCGACGCTCTAACAACTTCAGTGGTGCAGCCGTCCGTTATTTTGGCCCCGGTGCGACAGCGGTTGCGTAGTGTTAGCGTCAGTCCCGCGATTCACAGCCCACGACCAAAGCGTATGCGGACTCACATCCCGACAATCCGGCCCGGGTCCAGACCCGTCGCTCCTCTTGCCGGCACGCCGTCGGCAGCGCCTTCGCCGCACGCACGTCTCTGAAGCACCCAGTAACAAGCAGCCGAATGCGACACCGCCGAGCGCAACGACCGAGTGCGCTTTGCGGTTGGAGGGAAATCGTACTCGTGGGCGAAGGGGTGGCCAGACGGCGGCAGGGGCCAGCTCAATCGCTCGCCCCCCTCCCTCCTTCACCCGTCTGCTTCCTCTCTCTTCGTCTTGGCACGCGCGGCTGCGACCTTTCCATCGCCGGGGGAGATGCCCGCCACGTCCCACAGGCGCGCGGTGTGGTCGAAACTTCCCGTCGCAAGCGTCGTTCCGTCGGGCGAAAAGGCGACCGATCCGACGCTGCCCGAGTGCCCTTCGAACGTCGAGATGCACTTGCCCTCCCTCACGCCCCACAGCTGCGCAGTCTTGTCCCAGCTTCCCGTTGCCAGCGTCTTTCCATCGGGTGAAAATGAGACCGAATAGACGAAATTCGAGTGCCCTTCGAGCGTCGCGATGCACGCGCCGTCCCTCACGTCCCACAGTCGCGCGGTGTTGTCGGTGCTTCCCGTCGCGAGCGTCGTTCCGTCAGGCGAGAAGGCGACAGAGAGGACCAAGTTCAGATGTCCTTCGAGCGTCGACATGCACTTGTCCTCACGCACGTCCCACAGCCGCGCAGTCGCATCGTCGCTCCCCGTCGCAAGCGTCCCTCCGTCGGGCGAGAAGGCGACCGAATTGACTTCCTTAGAGTGACCCTTGAGCATCGCGATACACTTTCCCACTCGCACATCCCACAGCCGCGCAATCTTGTCCTTGCTTCCCGTCGCTAGCAAGGTTCCGTCCGGCGAAAATGCAACCGAAAACACCCAATTCGAAGGCGCGAACGAAAAGATTCCGTTCGAGTGCTTGAACGTCGAGAGACACTTCCCCTCGCGCACATCCCACAGACGCGCAGTGCAGTCTCTGCTCCCCGTCGCAAGCGTCTTCCCATCGGGCACAAACGCGACCGAAAACACCCAATTCGAGTGCCCTTTGAGCGTCGAGATGCACTTGCCCTCCCTCACGTCCCACAGCCGTGCACTGTTCCTCGCTGCCGGTCGCAAGCGTCGTTCCGTCGGGCGAGAATGCGACAGAGAGGACGCCCTCCGAATGCCCTTCGAGCGTTGCGACCAGCGCGGTTGCGACTTCGGCGAACGCGCCATCCATGCTCACGAAGCCACTCTCCTTCTCCTCCAGCACGAGCCGAACGGACTTGCACTTACAAGCCGATGCATCTCTGTGCCAATTATTTCACCCCATAAGTCAATCAAGTATCAGTCCCTTTCAGGCTCTTTATTGCCGTTGGTGTTCGTTGGGCAGCCGCCAATGGCGCTGTCCTTTCACAGAACGCGTGCACTGGGGACGCGGCGGTGGCTTCGGCTTGTCGCGTTTGGCCCGCTCCGTGAAGGGTGCCTGAAATGGGCTCGGCTGTTGATGGCATTGACAGTGAGTTCTGCTATGCTATTCCAGCAAGCGACTCCGTCGTGCCGTGACGGAGCTCATGATCAGCCTGAGACACTGCACACTGTCGGTGGCCGGAAAAGATGTCCCTTGGCAAATAACTTTCTCGGTGTTTCAGTTTGGGTCCATTCCGATAAATACGCACAGACCAACGTTAACGACTACTTTAATACACCTTTAGCGCATGAGCTGCACGACCCAACACTTCTTTTCAGCCATTTAATTGCAAAGTCCTCTCAGTGTGACCGACGTACTTAATTCACCTCTACTACCACAGTTGCACTGGCTCCCGACAGTTACTTTCAACCCCCTCTCAACCAATGGGAATGGATGCATAAACGCGGCCGGAAAGAGAGCCGGCGGCTGCCTCCAGTCGGTGCAGGTGCAGGCCAGACTGAGCTCCGGTGCGCAATATGTGCCCGAACATCGGTCCCGGCCTGTTACGAGGCCCCATTGGTAGTTCCCCATCGACCCAAAATGCTCAGCGCCCTCTCTCCCTCCTCGCGAATGCCAGCAACGCCCTCGTGTCTCCGCATCGCCGCCCGTATCAGCTCCACCCCACCCACACTCTGAATCGAACCCACGTTCGCCTCCGCTTGCCCCAGCGTCCCGAGCGCAGCGCACCCTTCCTCCTGCACTCCCGCGTGGGATCCGTGCAAACGCATCGCAAGCGCAACCGCCGAAACGCCGCCCTCCCGAGACACGAGCACCTGCCGCTCGCTGTCCACACCAATGTTGTTCAGCGCTCCGCACCCCTGCTGCTGCACGCCCGCATTAGACACGTGCGCGCCCATCGCTCTCACGATCGCCGCCACGCCCCCCTCCCGCGCAATTTCCCGCGCACCCTCCGCAAGGAATGACACGTTCCACAGCGCCCCACAACCTGCCATCTGCACCCCCGCGTTCTCCACGTGCGCGCGCATCACTGCGAGGACAGCCGCAACCACGCCCGCCGCAAGGAAAACCGCAGCATTCGAGTCGACGTGCGACATGGCCCTCGCAGTCACAAGCACGCTTTCGGCGAGGGCCGCGTTGCCCTCGTGTTCGCGCAGCGCGTCCACAATCGCACGCGCGCCCTCCATCGACACTGGGCCCATGGCATCGACTTTCAGCACACGCAAAGCCTCGAGGGCGTGTTTCACCAGCGTCGCGTCGCGCACGTGAGCGCGCACCGCTCCGAGTATCGCACCCACGGCGCCTTCGCCAACTGCGAGCGCCCGGTTGTCCGCCCTGTCGCTGCTGCACACCTTGCACAACGCCGACACGGCCGACAGCGCTGCGCCCGCGTGCGCCAAGCGTACGGCGGCGACGATCGCCGGGATTCCCCCCTCCCTCGCGACGAGAGCCCCATTGTCGCCGTTGTTGGCGCACAGCTCCTCCAACGCCTGGCAGGCTACTTCCTGCACGTCGGCGTCCCCCGCGTGCGCGCCCATCGCCGACAGAATCGCACCAACGCCGCCCTCCCGCGCCACGAGCTCCTTGTTCTCATCAGAGCTACTGCACACGTTCCGCAGCGCCGCGCACGCTTCCGTGTGCATACCCGCATCTTCTCCGTGTCTTCGCATGGCCGCCAATAAAGCGCCCACACCGCCCTCACGCGCGATGAGAGCCCTGGTGTCGACATTGCCGCTCAGGCTCCCCAGCGCGTAGCATTGTTCTTCGTGCGCGCGCATTGCGGCGATGATTGCGGCCACGCCGCCCTCCCGTGCAATAAGATCCGCGTTGTCGTCGTTGACGCTCAGACTTGCCAGCGCTCCGCAAGCATGCTCCTGCACGTCCGCCTCTTCCACGTGCGCGCGCATCGCGGCGATGATCGCATTCACGCCGCCCTCCCCGGCGACAAGAGCCCTGGTGTCGGCGTTGACGCCGAGAATTCCAAGTGCGTTGCAGGCCTTATCCTGCACGCCCGCGTGTTCCATGTGCGCGCGCATCGCGGCGATGATTGCGGCCACGCGGCCCTCCCGCGCAATCACGGCGCAGTTGTCGTCGTTGCCGAGGCTCAGGCTCCTCAATGTTTCGCAAGCAGCCTGCTGCACGCCAGCGTTGTCTGCATGGGCGCGCATTGCGGCGATGATCACTTCCACGCCGCCTTCCCGCACGATCACGGCACAGTTGTCGTCGTTGAAACCCACGTCCCGCAGCGCGTTGCAGGCACTCGCTTGCACGCGCGCGTTGTCTGCATGAGCGCGCATAGCGGCGACGATGGCGCCCACGCCGCCCTCCCTCGCGATCAGGGCCCGGTTGCTGCCGTTGGTGACGCTCACCTGCATCAATGCTTCGCAGGCGTTTCGTTGCACGTCCGCGTTCTCCGCGTGGGCGCGCATCGTGGCAACGATCGCACCCACCGCGCTACTGCCGTTGTCGGTGCTCATGTTCTTCAGTACTTCGAAGGCGTGTTGTTGCACACCCACGTGTTCCGCGTGCGCGCCCATCGCCGCCAGGACCGCACCCACGCCGCCCAACATGAGGATAAGGTTTTTCATGATCCCCGGGCGTTTTGATAGCACGCTCAGCGCTTTGCAGCCCTCTTCCTGCGCGGCTGCATCTCCCGCGCGCGACTGCATCGACATCAAGATTCCCACGATTCGCGCCTCGTGCTGCTGGGTATCGAGAGGGGCAACAGCAGCACGATTACCACTGCCATCCCTTCCCCGTCGTCTCGCTGGCGTCGCAACCATGCGCTCCGCCGGAACGCCTGCGCCGTCAGCAGGTGCATGCGCATGCGTCTGGACGTTGGCCAAAGTGGATGCAGTGACACTGGTAGTACGCTGAGTCGCCCCATCCCCGCCCTCGTCTCGAGCACCGACGTCACCCGCACCGCCATTCACGCCGTCCATTTGCGGTTGATGCGCGGCACAAAAAGTGCTGCAAGGCGAAACTTTGGCAAAGACGGGTTACGGCCGCCGGAAAAGCAACAGGCACACGGGTCCCCATGTACATCCGGGGTGGTCCGATCAGTCGGAGAGACAGTTTTAATAATATTTATTAGTCTAGCGCAAAGGTGCTTATAGTAGGTGCTCAGATAAGTACCTCTGGTCTAGCGTCGCGACCGTGCGCCGCGCTCTGTTTAGTAGGGGGAAATTCTCATAGTCAATGGAAGTGTGTATAGGAGGAGAACCGCGCACTCCTATAGAGTCAGCTATTGGTCAGCACTCGATCTGGCCCGGGACCGTGTCTGCAACCCAGCGCTACTGCCGGCACACACTCTGTCTGCCGAGTCCAATGCTACTGCACACACTCTGTCCGTACCCGTTTGATTAAATACTTAAATACACGCCGCATTAAATTCGCTGTCTTCTTCTTTCCGTCGGGCGATAAATGGTTGACGGCTGGCGCCCGGCCCCATGCGAGCCCGGGCAGTCAGCAGATTCCGCGCTCGCGAGCGACAACACCCCTATATCGTCGCAAGGTCAGGGGTCAATGGCGCACAGCACTCCCAACGCCTCGCAGGCTAGCTCTTGCACGTCGGCGTTCCCCGCGTGGTCACGCATCGCCGACAGAATCGCATCCACGCCGCCCATCCGTGCGACGAACGCCTTGTTCTCAGCCGAGTCTCTGCACACGTTAATAAGCGCCGCACACGCTTTCTCCTGCACCCTCGCATTCCCTATGTGCGTTCGCATGGCCGCCAATAATGCGCCCACGCCGCCTTACCTGCGCGACCACGGCCTTGTGATGTGCGCGAACGCTCAAGTTTCCCACCGCCCAGCACGCTTTCTCCTGCAATGCCGCGTCTCCCGCGTGCTCCCACATCAACGACAGAATCGCAGCCAGCCCCCCCTCCTCGATTATCCTCCGCTCGCCCTCCTCGTCGAAGGCGCAGGCCATATTCGCCAGCGCACAGCACGCTCGCCGCTGCACGACAGCGGAGCCCCGGTGGGACGTCATGGCCGCGATTGTCGCCTCCACACCGCCCTCGCGCACAATCTGCGCGCAGCAGCCATCGACATTAGAATGACTCAGGCGGCTCAAGGCACCGCAGGCTGCGTCCTGGACGCCCTCGTGTTCCACGTGCGCGCGCATCGCGGCGATGATCGCGCCCACGCCGCCCTCCCGACAAACAAGAGCGCAAGCTTCGGCGCCGGTACACAGAAGGAACAAGGCGACGCAGGCGTGCTCTTGAACGTCCGCGTTCCCCACGTGCGCGCGCATCGCGGCGACGATCGCACCAACGCCGCCCTCTCGAACGACAAGAGTACCCAATTCCAATGGATGACACAACTCTCGCAAGATCCAACAGGGCTCGCGCTACCATGTCCGCGTCTCCCGCGTGCGCGCGCATCGCGGCGACGACCGCGCTCACCCCGCCCTCCCGTGCGATGGGAGCCCTGTTGCCGTCGTTGCTGTCAATCAGGTTTTCAAGCGCAATGCAGCCGAGCCCTCTGGACTCCCGCGCGTCCAGCCTGCGCGCGCATCGCGGCGACGATCGCGCCAGCGCCGCCCTCCTGCACGAGCAGAGCCCCGCTCTCGTCGTTCTCGCTCAGGTTCCCCAGCGCCTTGAAAGCACCGTCTAGCACACCCGCGTGCCCCGCGTGCGCGCGCATCGCGGCGACGATCGCGCTTAGCCCGCCCTCCCGCGTGATGAGAGCCCCGTTGCCCGTCGGTGTTATTGGCGCTCAGGTTGCTCAACGCTCCGCAGGCACATTCTTGCACGCCCGCGTGTCCCGCGTGCGCGCGCATTGCGGCGATGATTGCGCCCACGCCGCCCTCCCGCGCGACGAGAGCCCTGTTGTCGTCGTTGTCGAAGCATGCGTTCGCAATTACAGCCAAGGCGGTCCATTGTATGCCCGCGTGTCCCGTGTGCGCGCGCATCGCGGCGACGATCGCGCCCACCCCGCCCTCCTCCACGAACATGGCCTCGATCTCGTCGTTGTCGTTCAGGCTGAACAGCGCCTTGCATGCACTCCACTGCACGCCCGCGTGCTCTGCGTGCGACCGCATCGCGGCAACGATTGCGCCCACGCCGCCCTCCAGCGCGATGAGAGTAGCCCAGGTTCTTCAACACACTGCAGGCAGCTTCTTGCATGCCCGCGTGTTCTGCGTGCGCGCGCATTGCCGCGATGACTGCGCCCACGCCGCCCTCCCGCGCGACCAACGCGCAATGTTTGCGGTCGATGGCGCTTAGGTTTTTCAATACTTCGCAGGCTTGCACTTGCACACCCACGTGTTCCGCGTGCGCGCGCATCGAGGCCACGACCGCACCCACGCCGCCTTGCACGACGAGAAGAGTTGCACCGATCCCACGGCGGTCGGATAGCGCGCCCATCACTCTGCAGCCGTCTAGTCCCATTGCGCCATTGCGCCTCCCACGTACTGCATCCTCCTCCAAACACCCGCCTTTCAGCGTGCAACGTTGCTGCCGGGCGTCCACAAAGGCAACAGCAGCATGATTTCGTTCCCAGTCGTCTCGCTGGTGTCGCAACCGGACGCCCGCACACCGTCACGCGTGCGCGTCTTGGCTGCGTGCGTTCACCGCTTGTCGTTCAAGTGTCTGGCGATAGTCGGCGCAGTGCACTGGAAAAAAGCCAATTCACATCCGGGGTGGGTCGTCGGTTGTTTCAGTGAGAAGTGACTCTGCACCCTCACGACTGCTGTTAGTCGACCATTAGACTGCCCTGGGCTGACTGTGCTAATTCCAAGTGGCCAGTGAGTACAGTACGTAGCCGCAGGCAGAAGTGGCTATCATTCTGCTTTTTGGCCGGGACGGCACGAGCGTTACTGATCGCACTGCGACTGCATGTGAGAAAATGACGGGAAAAACTGGAGTGACTGCGGCCCGGAACCGGCACACCGCGTTCATTCAGAGTACAACAGACGCAGCGCGTCCCTTCGCGCTCCATAAGCGATAAAACGGTTGGCGCCACTATAAACGACGGAGGGCATAATTGCGGCCGAGGGGGAGAAAAGTGAAATGGCGGTAAGTATAAAATGAGTCTGGCGGTAATATTGCGAGAGGAAAACAGACTACAAAATTATGGGACCCACAGTCATCGGCAAAAGGCAATCTCAGACCGCACAGGCGTGCGTCCTATGACACGCAAGCGCGCGCAATGGCACACACGCACACACATGCGCAAAAGAATGCGCGAGAAGCAAGCCGCTCGTCAAGCCGCAACGCACTCGACCGCCCCGCGAAGGGACAGGAGCACAGTCGACGACGAGACAGAATGGCTTGCTCATGCGTGCACGCGCGGTCCAATGCGCACGAATGCGCGACAACAGGACACTCGCACTTGGCGCCAAATTGGAAAACAGTTTCGCGCGCCCGCACACAAGCCTTAGGGCGGGCGGCGAATTCAAAACCCCTGCGTCTCATCACAGACTCCCCGCTTGCCACACTGCATTCCTCTAACGAGAGACATTGGGCGCGACGCACTTCCCTTATCGGGCATCGTGCGCTTCCCCTAAAAACGAAAACGGGGGAGTCGCGCACCACACTGACCTTATCCGGAGAGATCACGCGTTCGGAGAATCGCCTGCGACATCCTCGTCCGCCAGAACGCCATCGAGCCGCTTCAGTACCTTCCGTTCACACGGTTACGCCAAGCAACACACAGTCAGTCACAAGCACAACCCCAAAACGCCCAACGAATAGAATTTCGATTTGGGTCACTCTGTTACGCAGACAAACAACGGACAGGCGAAGCAACAATGTTACAAAGGGAAACCCAAAGACTAAAAAAAGCCAACAGCTGAGGGTGAGCACGGACATGGGCCACACAGTTCGAACGCACCTCTCCAAAGTGACGGCCGTCCCAATAGTATTTCCCGCAACCGACGCACTCGTAAAAGAGGGGAATTTTCATAAGAACGCCCGGCGCAACCTCGAGCGCCTGCGCGACGCCCCTTTCTGCCGCGTCGCGGACTGGGATTGGGCGTAAAGAGAAGGGCGAAAATGCGAAATGCGGGATCTCAATGGCCAATATAATATGTGTATGTTAAAGGGGAACGCGCAAACAACTTGTAATGTGGAAGAGAGAGACAAAATGCCCACTAAGAGCACGGAAATGGAGGCCCGAAAGACAGGCATACTGAATAGAGAACGCTCGGTTTGCAAAACATTAAAAAAACCCATACGCAACGGATGCAAAGGGCTGTCCAAGCGACCACACCATGCGAGTCAGTTGGGCGCCCGGATGGCACAAAATGGAATACAAACTTGATAACAAGCAAACAAACGCCCGCGGCACGTGACCGTGACATGCACACCTTCCGCAGGAGAGCGCTCGTTGTATGCGCCGCTGTTACACGCCTGGCACCGGCTAAAGACGTCCTCGGGACGCACGCGGATGCGATACTCGTTCAAAACCTGAGAGACAGGCCAGGCACGCACACATCAACACACACCGCAAAAATAAGGCTCGAGTGTTCATCACTCATTCTGCGGTGCGCGTGTGACATGGTGGAATGCCGCACACCGCACGTGCACGACAGTTCACCCGACACACACACAACCACACCTGACAATTAGCCATTTACCCTACGAAACACGCAAACCCTGCAGGCACAGCCACGCACCTCCCGCAACTGCTCGAGCGTCGTGGCCGCCCTCACGTGATACGCCCTGTCGTCGGCCAGGTGCTTTCGGACGGCGTCGAACCTGCCGCCCTTTGAAAGCACGATGCGGTCCTCGCGGCGGGACAGCTGGACGAGCTGCTTGACAGAGTCGCCCGTGTGGATGGCCGCGTCCACACCGCAGCTCCGCAGGCGCTTGCCGAGCTTCGTCAGCATGTTGTCCACGACGACCTTGATCGACGACGGCGGGTTGAACGCTTCCCCCTCGGCAGCAGGCTCTGCGGGCACGTCGGGACCGGCCGCCGCGCGCTCTCGCACGTACTCGGTGCGGGTCCTCGCGGGCCTCTGCGCGCGAGAAGCGGACGCGGGGCTGGGGACCGCCGCATCCTCGTCCACGTCGGGCATCGACGAGCCCGCGGTGTCGGCGCTGGCGTCCGCGTCGCTCGAGCTGCGCGAAGAGCCGTCGTTGGCCGCGGGCGCGCCCGCTGAGGGGCGGAGCGCGGGGTGGTGGTTGGGACAGTTCTTCTTTGCGGATTTGGACCGCCCATGTGCGCCTTTTCCTTTGCTCGGCGGCGTCGCGGCCTCGCCGTGAACGGGACCGTCGAGGGCGCCCGACGCAAAGAGCTTGTGGAGGGAGACGAGGCAGAGGGCGTCCAGCGCTGCAAGGAGAGGTTGGGGGTTGAACGGACGGCGACAACGCAAGCGCCCATTCAGTGATTCTCGCCCAAGCATACACTTGCATCCCAACAGACCTTCAGCTCTAAATGAAGGCGGTGCACACGTTTGACACGTCCGCACACACTCAGCCGGCCGTGCACATGTGCGACGCGCCCACGTGCGGTTGTCACACACACCGAAACATCGCACCCCCCCCC
>CALSCQ010001586.1:0-25209 GCA_943704525.1 Pigoraptor vietnamica | reverse complement strand
CCCCCCCCCCCCCCCCTCGTTCCCCCGCCAACGCACCTGTAGTTCTCGCGCTCGCATCGGGCGCACCAGAAGAGGCAACCCTTTTCGAAGAACTCGAGCGTCTTGCCGGTGCACGGGATGTGGAAGCTCGCGTGGCACGACAGGTTCAAACAGCCGATCGTTGCGCCAGTCTCCTCGCACGTATGACACCTGCGCAGTCGCAACAGCGCGCACGCGTGTGGGCGGATTCAACGTGAGCGACAGTCTCTATGCGCGCACGCCATTGCCCATTTTTTACATGGAAAACAAGGCGCGTGAACCGATTATCAGTGTGTCGTAACAATAGAACGCACAATGCACCTTATTTTGCTTCCGCGGGTCACTGCGCGACTTCCGTTGAACCAGTGCGCCTTCGCCGTCACGGCGACCTCCGGCGAGTAACGCAGGCACGCGTCATGCACCCACACCTTCTTTGTCTGCGAGTCGAACAAGGATGAAAGTGAGAGGGCAGATTCGGCTGGAGAGATATACACGCATCGCGATGCATGTCATGTATGCACGCTCACACGCACACGCTCACACACACACACATACGCACACACAACACACAAGCACACACACACATATACGCACACACACGCACACACGTGCGCACACACACGCACGCACACACACAATCGCACACCAAGCGCACTTAGTGCACACCTTCCGCGGTGTCACAATGATCAGGGGGTGCGGCTCAATGAACGGCATGTCGCCAAAGCCATCTGGACGCTCCGACTCGTCCAACCGGCACAGCGCGCACTCGCGCACAAAGCAGTCGTCCTCGTCCTCAATGGTCCACTGCACACGCCCGCGAGAGCAGTGTAAGAAACCATAACAGTGCGAGTGTCGCGAATTGAATAACACAAGCAATTTTGACGCACGCTACGGAAGCACTGGGCATCACTTGTCGTTGCACGAGAAAGTGATGGCACGCGCTCATGACGACCCATAACACACTCACGCACAACAGTGAAGAAGACGGCCATACCATCGTGCGTGCACGCAGACCACCGACGGGGCAGGCGTCGTTGCGGGCACACCCACCTTTCTGTCGAAACGGTCCATCGCAATTTGGTCCACGCGCAGGCCGGCGTCCATCGTCTTGACGAAGAGATCGCCGTTCACTGCTGCGCGCGAAAACGACTCGCGCGGGTGCTTGTGGTCGTCGGCGTCAAAGTACGCCTGTCGGACACAGAGTGAGACGGAATCGCGATGCACCACAACACGCCAACGCCAAGCGTCTCTCTCGCGAAGCAGGGTGTGCGTGGGAGTATGTGTGGGAAGCGTGCGTGCGCCAACGGTGACGTGCACGGAACGGCACCTGCAGGCACTTGAGGCAGAGATCGTAACCGGCCTCCCCGCCTTCGCAGTCGCGGCAGTAGTAACGCGAATGGTACAGCGCGCCGGAACACCCCTCGCACTCGTAGTTCATGCGGTAGTCCTCGCCGTCGACGTCCCACGCTGCGAGTTCGATGATGCGTGAGTTCTAAGCACCTGACGGAACACACGAAGGCCGTGACACACTGCCCTCGCTAAAGAAACTGGAACGTGTGTAACTCTCTCGAGAGATTGTGATTAGCGGGAAAGGACGCGCAGAACACACACGCAGAGGCAGACTACGCCTGCAACGCAACGGCACAACGCATTAACCGCACTAGCGCTCGCGCACACATGTACACACATGCACACACAAAGACAATGCATACATGCACACACACGCACACAGGCGTGCTTCCACTGCGCACGACGCCGCACACAATGCATAACGACATCGAGCGCGGACGACATAACACCGACGAGCGACGCGCACGCGAAGTCACGCACTCTGCACGGGACAGCACGCCTCAATCGCCTTCTCCTTCGTCACGTGAGACCCGTTCCCGCGCGGGTCCAGCGCAATCCGCGCCATCGCCACCGCGGCCTCTCCGTCCGCATCCAGCGCCGACGCCCTCTTCGCGCTGTCAAAGTGCTCGCAGTCCCCGTCGCTGTCACTCTCGCTCGACGTCGCCGACTCCTCGTCAGTCGACGACTCCACGCGCCGCAGCCGCGCTCTCAGCACCGCAGCCTTGGACGGACCGTCCTGCTTGCGTGGGCGGCCACGCCGGCGCCCCTCGCCACGCACACTCTTGTCCCTCTCTTTGACGCTCTCTCGCTTCTGAGCCGCGGGTGTTGCGGTCGCCCCGAGGCTGTCCTTCCGCGGCCGCCCGCGCCCTCGCTTGACCGGCGCAGCCTTCGGCTCCTCCGTGACTGCAGCGGCCGGACTTGGGGACGTTTCGTCGTCTGGATTGCCCGACGTGCTTGCGCCGTCCGCGCCACCCCGCTGCGCCGACGGTGGGGGTGGCTCGCTTGCGTGCGCACGGGGGTTCTCCTGTTCGGGCGAGGAAACGCGTGTTGCGTCGGCGAAGTCGAGCCGCACAGCAACACTGCGCAGAGCGCCGGCGTCGTCCAAGTCGCTCACGGCGCGCTTGCGTTTTCCCTGTGTTCTCGCGTCATTTCTCGAGGCTGTTCGCGAGTCCGCGACACGACGCGAGGGGGGCGGCGTGGCGAATCCGTGCACTCCCCCTTCCATGTCCACGTCGACCGCGCGCGCGGAGACCGGCGTGCGTTGTGCGGACGCCGTCACGTCCTCCAACGGCCGCTCGTTCACCTTGGACTTCGGCGGGCGCCCGCGCTTCTTCTTCGGTAGAGAAACTGTTGTCTGCACCGTCGTCGTGCCGGCCGACGCACCGCTGCCACTCGCGCCCTCAAGCCCCAAGGCCCGTTCCGCGGGCGGTGACATGGGGGTGGGCGGTTCCGGCGCTGTGCTACCGCCACGCCCGCGCGCAACATGCCGATCTAGCACAGGCGTCCCAACGGACCGAGGCGGCGCGCCGTGTGCAAATGCGTCTGCACCGAGCGCCGTTCGCAGAGGAGCGTACGCGATCGTGGAGGGGCCGTCGTATGCGCCCGAGGTGCGTCCCGCGGGCAGATACCCCTGCGCCACAGGCGGTCCGTGGCTGTGCGAGCGACCGTTCCCATTGCCGGGCCACAGGACCGCGCTCGGGAAAACGACAGGTGCGGGCACGGGCGGCATGATGTCACGGGGAACGACAAGCGGGATGGAAGCCGGCCCTTGCGATTCCGCAGCATACGGCGCATCGATGAGAACAGTGTGCGGCGCACGCGTCGTGTGTTGGACAGCGCGACGCGGCCATTCCTCGGCAACGTATGCGACGGACGGCGGCGCCCTCCACTCTTCCGCGCGACGCGAGGGCCGCCTGTCCGCATACGGATGAAAGCGCATGCGGGGAATGCTGGAAGACAAGAGGACAGCGGATGGGGGCAGTTCTCGAGGACGGATGGCGCGCCTGGCCGTCTCCGGTGCGACCGACAGGGCCGCGAGCGCAAGCGATGTGGCCGTGTGTGATGGCGGAGAGCGCACGTACACGGCGGGGCGCGGCAAGGAGCCCGGGTACTCGTCCGTCCACACTTCTTGCGTGTGAGGAAGGGGCAGTCTTAAGGGCACGGGCGGCGCACCGGACCACATGACATGCGGCTCGCGCGAGGGACCGTACGGCGCATCATACGCCACGGTAGTGAGTGCCCCGCTCCATCGGTTGGACGGAACGGCCACTTCCGCAGGGAGAGGCACCGTGCCGGCAGGAAGGCACAGCACGCGGACTTTGTCGCCGTGCTGCACCACGGGACCGCCGACGTTCGCAGATGCGATTGCTCGAGGCGCCCCCTCGTAGGCATACCGCGGCGCATCCAACAGCACGGAACTCGCCCGTGCGAACGGGTGCGCAACGGGTGCGCCATATTCGCCGCTCACGAGCACCCGCTCTCGTCTACCGCCAACCTGCACCACGTGCGGAGGCGGAGGGGGTGGTTGCCGACCGTACGCGGGCCAGCCATGTTGCATCATTGTGCGCTGTCACACGCAAGCAGGAGGCTCCGATACGTGCTGCCTGCGGACGGAAGGGAGAGTTACTGGGGAAATGGCGAGGTGCGCAAACTATGCAAGAAGGGCGTGCGTACCGTTATACATCGCAAGAGCGACCAAGGCGTAACTCGCCCCTCGCGCGACCGCCGCTGAAATGCAGACACCTCCTGCGCCGAAAAAGCTTCTGGGCGTGTTCCATACGCGATCCGAAACGAGCTGGTTGCTCCGTGTGGGAACGTAGGCGTGTCGATGGCTCCTCCACGGCAAAACAACGCCGCCGATTTCGATTTAGAAATCACAAACAAAAGCGGACAAAGCCTGCACAAACGAATGATGCTCCCTCGATGACTTCCTGCGAGCGCGCGTTCTTGTGCATCGGAGGGTGTCGTCCCTCGTGCGCTGACGACACACGCGTGTCTCAGTGTGGAAGTGAGTGAGTGCGTCGTCGCACGCCGTTTTGTTTCAATGCGAAACCCCCACGTGAGTGCGGTGCCCCAGTTCGGGTTATTGTGACAAAGGAGACAATCCCATTGGCTGTTTAAACCACGCCCGGTAGCGAATAAGCGAGGATAATGCTCCTATTGGTCAATTGCATTATCCGGACATCGCCCGTTGCCTGCGTCATAACGCCCAATTCGGCCCGATTCGCTTGAAAAGTGAAAGCGAACCGTCACTGGTAACCGCCCGTCGCCCTTACAACCCCTGGTTGGGCTTCCCTATGCGACCCCGCTTGTGTGCCACGGTGCGATGGGTGTTCCTGTGCCCGATGCAGAAACCACGGTTTATGAAACAAACGCAAAACGAAGGACAAAAACAGACCATTTGGACCGAACGCACAACTGTTTCACACAAAGAGTGCGTCGCCCGAATCCAGCATCCAGGTCACGAGCGCCGACAGCGCCTTGGTGTGGAACGCGCCCCTCGTCAGCTGCTCTGGCGTCTCGCTGCCCGTCGCGCCGCCCAAGAACAGCGTCGGTCCGAAGACGATCCCGAGATTGGTCGTGCCCATTCGGTTCTCGGAAGCAAGCGCCGCCACGCGAACGAGATGGGACATGAGGAAGCGCAGGGTGGCGCGGTTTGGCGCGGGCAGCCGCTGGATGAGATTGCACACAAGCACTTTCCGTTTGTCCGTGTCCGTGGTGTCTGCCGGGCGGGAGGTAATGAAAATTCAATTCAGTATGATATTGACGGTACGTGCCAGCGACAATGTTGCGTACCTGCGGCGCGTATCCAGTCGTCGTAGAGCGCGCGAGTGACAAGAGGCTCCGGGAGTTCGCGAAAGTAGAGTTTCAGTGCGCCCGTCAGCGTGTGAATGTCAGGCCACCTCGACTCGCTGAGATCAACGTCGACGTCGCCTGCGAGTTTACGGTGTCAGTGCAACCGCACACGAAAGAGCTGCTGCACTGCGCTCGCACGCGCTCGCACCTCGATCATAGCACGTCTTGATTTTCAAGACGTCGTCCTGGGAGCCGCTGAGTCGATAAAGACCTTCGGCGCGCAACCCTGAAGTGACATCACCCCATAAGCAACAGTCTCGGAACACACGAAACACCGCATACATTCACGACCCCGCACACACTCTCAAGCACACAACGCACACAGAGTGCAGGCAAACGAGGAGGACCCACCGCTCGCCGTAATGGCGGTAATAAGCTCTTTCACAATGTGAGGAATGTCCCCACCGGTAAACTGGCACGTGCGCTCAATGGGAACGCCGAAAACGCGGTGCATTTCAGCGAGTTCTGTCGTCGACAAGTAATACTCAGTAAACGGCACGTGCGTGCAACCCACAGCCGCGAATTCTCTACGACGCACTGTCCCACCCACCTGCCAACGTTGGGCGCGCGGGCGTCTGCGCTATCTTGAACGACATGGTGCCGTCGTAGAGGGGATTCTCGCTCACAGTGGCGCTGGGCGTGTACAGGGGGTTCTGCTGCGACACCTGCGAAGGAAGGGCCTCCAGTTGAGAGGCTATTGTGGCGCGACAACTGTGTCTACATCCATTCGAACCTTTGCGGCTGCGCGCATCTCGACCGGCATCGTGGACTGGTATGGAGAGCACTGGTGAAAGGGCACCGAGCCTGACGACAGCTGCGACACGTACGCCTTCATCGTCTTGTTGCACTCGGTGCAAGTGTACAGCACTGCGTTGGGCAATTGGCGGGGTGAGAAAGACTCGATAAAGCGTCACTCTCACAAAACTCGCGTGCTGTGCTTTTGCACTCGGTGCAAGTGTACAGCACTGCGTTGGGCAATTGGCGGGGTGAGAAAGACTCGATAAAGCGTCACTCTCACAAAACTCGCGTGCTGTGCTTTTGCACACGGTGCAGGTGTACAGCACTGCGTTGGGCAATTGGCGGGGTGAGGAGGAACGTGGAAGTGCAGGTACCTTTGCACACAGTTTGCGTGCCGCACAGCACACGGCCGCCCACCCTTCTTTCCCTTGCCAGGAATGACGGACGCAAGGTGATTTCGCACGCCCGCCTTGACCATGCGAGGGCTCTGTTGGCCGTCCGGCGCCGAAGTGCCGGCAAACACATCAAAATCCTCCTCCTCGTCTCCCTCCAATTCGTCGCCTTCGTCGTCGTCGAGGGCATCCGCGTCAGACTCCTCCGCCGGTGTGTCGTCGTCCTCCGTGTCGCGCTCCTGCAGCGACTGCAGCGACGGGGATGCGTCTGAAGGCAAGTACGCCGCGGGCGTTGACGCGGAGCGTACGCGCTCCAGCGAGCTCTCTGACGATCTCCGCACAACCGGTGGCACGACCGGCGGCGACACGGAGATGCTCAGCTGCATGTCAGTGTGGCGTCGGCGAGGCCGCGCGGGGGACGGATGGCGCACCGTGGCCGAACCCTCGGCATCGGACGTCGTGAACACGGCGACGGCCACCGGTGCGCCTCCGTCCGCGGGTGGGGATCCGATGGCCGCGCCTATGAGCCGCTTGACGACGTCACCCGCGCTGACCTTTCGCTTGGGCACGGCCATGGGCGCCGTGGTGCCCTGGGGAGAGGACATGGCTCGTCATGCAGGATCACTCGCCCATCATGTGTGTTGTGTGCTCTTAATGCACGCGCGCAACCCGAAGAAAAAATGAGATGGGATTAGACTATAGTCTGCTGCATGCGCGTGCGTGTTCTTTGTGTGTCTTTGCCAGCGTGCGTGGTGTTTGTGTGAAGGGACTGAACTGCGTTTCAACGTAAAAACGGCCTTGTTTATCAATCATTGGATCGACGTCACCACTGACGTCACGTCAAACGGAGTTGTGTTTTTGCCGAATGCTCGCAACTGTGTGCAGTTGCCCTCCTCTTCTTTTTTTCCCCTTCCATAGGCGCTTTTGTTCCATTGTCGTTGTGCGCCCTCTTCCCTCTGAGTGTGGTTGTGCGGAGGACACTCTGTTGGAGATGTCGGGAGCAGTGAAGAAGGTGTGATTTCGTGTGTGCTTTTACACTTGTTTTGCGAGGCACAACGGTGCAATCTCACACTTGCGCGTGCACGCAGAGCACCAACATTGTCGGCATGGCCGTCATCCCGAATGCGCGGGAGGTGGGGAAGAGCGCATGTAAGACTGTATGCAATTTTCGCCTCTGCTTGTGAATTGGGTAACAGTGTCCAACACTCTGTCTCTTCCGTAGTCGTTGACGATGCTATACAAGAGCACGCTGGCGGCACTTCAGACAATGCCCGCAGACGCCGCATATCGGAAAAACGTCGAGAAGATCACAAATTACCGCCTTGGCGTAGTACAGGCCGTGAGTAGCAGTCCATCCCATGTGTGCAAGTGTGGGCTTCGCTGTCGGACTTGCCTTTGCGGTGGAACTCTTTCCGTGTCAATGCGAGCTGTGAACGACTCTGTGTCCTTGCCCTGTCTCTTTTGTTGAGAGCCCCACCTTCCTTCCCCGTGCCTATTCTTCGCACTGGGCTGTTCTGCGTCGCATGAGGTTTGATCGGAGTCGTGTATGTGCGGGCGTCCGTGTGCGCCTTGTGTGAGCGTACGGTGCGCGTGTGTTTGTGTTGCTTCTTTTCTGTTTCGGCATTCCCAGGCTGCGCACTCCGTACCGTCTATTGTCATTGTTCCATGTGTGTCCTATTGTACTGCGCGTCCGAGTGTTGGTGTGCCACCTCGTTTGTATTTGCAAAAGTTTCGTCAGATTGCACAACAATTGACATCAGCACTCTTTCACAACGCTGAGACGAATCTGTGCTCGTTCTCACTCTTACTCCTCTCGCATACTTTGACGCCCCACCTCATACATGCGCCGTGTCAACTCACGCTATTCTCGTCATGGCCAACTGACCCCAACTCCGTCGTACAGGAGACGGACCACGCTGCGATCGAGAGCAAGATTGGCTGCGGGCAGGTGGAGGAGCTCATCGTGCAGGCAAAGGACGAGCTGCAGCTGGCGGAGAAAATGACACAGTGGAAGCCCTGGGAGCGGCTGGTTGCGCCGGCCCCTTCGAACCAGTGGCAGTGGCCGTAGGGGCTGCGCGGGCGGCGTGTGCGTGGCGCGTGTGTTGCTTTGCCGTGTGTATCTTGACCGAGGCGGAGGGACTGAGCCCTTGAAGAGAATACAGAGTGTATGGGACTTGATGTTTGTTTGGGTGCTGTTGCTTACGTCGCGTGTGGCGAAGAGTCTGTAGGCTGTGGTGCTGTAGCGGTGGCGCGCGCCGACCAGGTCGAGCCTTTAACTCTCTGACGATCAACTCGAGTCCGCACCTTCCCTCGGCTATAGCTATTGTGCGAGAGGCCAATAACTTTTTTGAGAGCGCCGCAGGAGGACCTCTAGCGCGTATGGTGGGGGTTAAGACGTGTTAACTTCTCTGGTCGCCGTTACGCCTCCTTCACAAACGTACCTCGCATCCTCCTTCTCGCAGCAGTCATGCGCCTGCTTGTCTTTCGGTCCCTGTGGGGCACAGAGGTCCGCAATGCGCCGTGGGAGGACGTGTTTGCGGACATTGCGCGCCTTGGGTACGACGGCATCGAGGCGTCCCTCGGAGATGTCGCGCGCGTCGGCACCGACCGCTTCCAACGGCTGCTGAAAGTACGCGTGGGACAGTGCATTGCATGCTTGTCTCTGGCGTGCGTGTGCGTGTGTGTGTCTTTTTAATGGAACGTCGCAGCTGGAGTCGACATGGACGAGACGCTGAATGGGCCCCACGTGCGCGGTGCAGCAACACAGCCTGCGCCACATATGCGGCATCTACTCGTCCTTCCAGGACTACGAGGGCGACTGGGAGGACTTGCCCGTCGACGAGCACGTGCGGCGGTTCCGCGAGCAACTGGCGCAGGCGGTGGCGATGCGCCCCTTTGGCATCAACGCGCACAGCGGGACGGACTCGTGGTCGCGCGAGGAGTGCGAGCAGTACTTTGAGGCCGTGTTGAAGATCGAGGCGGAGTTTGGCGTCTCTGTTGGGCACGAAACGCACCGCTCGCGCGCGCTGTTCAACCCATGGATCGCCCTTCATCTTGTGCGACGGTGCGTGCGCGTTTTCAGAGTGCGCTTCGCGGATCGCGTGTGCGATCGGTTGTGCGCGCGGTGCATTGCGAGCGTACGAGAAGATGCGATGCATGTATGCATGCGTGCATGTCGTTCTCATACCGTCCCCCTACTCAGATTCCCCACGCTCAAGCTGACGGCCGACTACAGCCACTGGGTGGTTGTCGCCGAGCGCCTTCTCACGCACCCGCGCGACGCCAAAATGTTTGAGGAACTCGCGCCTCGCGTTGTGCACGTGCATGCGCGCGTGGGACAGCCGCAACACGCGCAAGTCGACGACCCTGAGGTATGCGCTATGTGTGGTGTGTGTGTGTGCGTGTGTGCTATGTTTGCTGTATGCTGCGTCGTTGCGCGAAGATGGAGGTAACTTTTGTTACTGAGCTGGTGAATACCGTGTCTCGCAGCTCAAGTACAACGCGGCGTGTGTGGAGGCGCACTACGGCTGGTGGGCGCACGTGTGGGAGGCGCAGCGCAAGAGGGGCGCCGAGTGGTCGACGGCGACGCCGGAGGTTCGTCTCAGCCTCATTCTGACTGATATTGGAGCCCTCCACGTGGTTACCAAGCACTTCTCTGAACCAATGTTGTCCCTCCTCCCTCTCGCAGTACGGTCCAGCGCCCTACACGCCGACCCTCCCGCACAGCGGACTGCCCGTGACGGACGTGTGGCACGTGACGAACCAGGAGCGCCTCCGCCTGCTGCGCCGCTTTGAGCAGTTTTGCGGGCGATGACCCATACAGCCAACTCACACGCCATTGCACAGGGGACAATACCCCTGCACATTGCCATTCGCTTGAGGGCGGCATTCGATTTATGCTTCGTGTGAAAACCAAGCGCCGCAAATCGGAACGACACGCAAACGCAGCACGCAACGCGATGACGCAGACACAAAACGACAGAGACGATCGGGGCAGGCGCAGTGTGCGGTGGGCTCACGGGAAGTCGACCTGCATGGGCGCCTGCTGGCCCTTGTTCTTGGGCTGCTTCTGCTTCGGGAGCGCGCCGCCCGCAACGACCGCCGGCGCGAGGCCCTGCATGGCCTGCTGCATGTCGACGAGGGGCACGGGCATTTGCGGCATCATCGGGTTGGGGCCAACCGACGCCTGCGTCTTCTTCTTGGGCGCTGGGACGCCGCCGGGGACGAGCATCGCCTGCATGGCCACCTGCTGCTGCTGCGCCGCCTGGAGGGGGATCGTCGCGAGCACGTTCGCGCTCGGCGAAGGCTGCGAAGTAGAGCACGGAGAGTTAGGGAGGCAGCGGATGGACCAGACAAAAAGTAGCGAGACCACAAAAGATGATTCCTAGCTCAGCACGGACCGCACCGCACCTGCGCAAACGAAACAGCCGCCGCGGCCGCCGCAGCCGCCGCCTTTTTGGCCGACTTCTTCGCGTCCTTCTCGCCCTCCTGCGCCTCCCGCAGCGCGCGCGCCCGCTCGCTCTCGGGGAGCGTGCGGATGTAGTCGGCGAGGTCCCTGTTGTACTTCTCGCGCTCCTGCTTCAGCCGCTCCTCCCACTGGTTGCGCTCGTGCTCAGACAGAGACTTCCACGCAACGCCCAGCTGCCGCGAAATGTCCTCAAACGACATGAGCGGATCCCGGTCGGCGATCGTCTGGCGAAACTGCGACGCCCACAGCAGATACGCCGTCTTGAGCGGCGGCTTGGGCGCGTTGGGGTCCTTCTTCGCGCGCTTCTTTGCAGGCTTCTCCGACGGCCCCGCACCCCCGGCGTACGCGGCCTGCGGGTGCGCGTACTGCGTCATGAGCACCGACGACGGGTGGAAAATGTACTGAGGGTTCGCGGTGCCCGGCGGGAACCCAGCGCCGAACAGGTCCATGCCCGCGGGGTCAAAGGCGACGGCGGCGGCGGCCTCCTCCTCGCGGCGGATCTGGTCGCGCTCCATCGCGGCGCGGTCCATGTAGGGCTTCTTGCGCTCCTCGGGGAGCTCCTTCCAAATCTTGCCCAGCTCAATCTGAAGATCGCCAAAGGAGAGGTCGGGGCGGCTCTGGCGCAGGACGGGCGTGTACTCGTCCTTCCAAATCTGGTTGCCCGTGCTGCGCGCGCGAGGCGATTGTGCCAGATTAGGGAAGACAGTTCAAACAACACGCAATAAAGGCAAGTGCCGGTCACGCGCACTCCCCTCCCCTTCCCCTCCCTTTGCTCACAACGACCAGACACCCACCGAGCGCGGCGCTTGGCATCATCGCGCTTGCGCTTGCGGCCCGACCCGTCGTAACCCTCGCCTTTCTTGGGCTTAGGGTGTGTGAGGAGGTACTCCTGCTTGTGCTGCATGTACGCCGCCTTGAGCTTCTCCGCCTTCTTCTCATACTTGGCCTGCGGTGGCACGGCGGGTGAGCGGGCAGCCTCCATCACACGACATTTATGGGAGTGCGCAGACGCAATCGACAGCTCGCAACGCGCGCATAGGGCACATTCCACATCCTCCCTGCCACCACGACACGCACCTTGTTGGCGGCGGGGAGTGCGCGCCACAGCTCGGCGAGCTTCTTCATGACCTCCGTCATCGGCGCGCCCTTCATCGTCTCCTTGAGCTCCTCGCGCTTCTGCCGCGTAAACACCATGTACGCCGTGTCGGGACGCTTCGGTGCCTCGGGATCCTGCGCGGGAAACCCGGTCGGGTCATTCATGGCGCTATCACCCACGCACTCGAACAAAGCGCGACAAGAAACGCCGGGCCGCGGAGACAGCAACACGCACACCACGAACGAGGAAGCACAGCGGGAGTGAGGAAGGGACACAGCATGAGGGGAGGAGGGATTTGAGTGCGCACCTTCTTCTTCTTCTTCTTGAGGCGGCGGCCGCCATTGGCCTTGTACTCGTCGTACTCCTCGCCCATCAGCACGCGGCCCTGGCTGAGGGCCTCCTGGTAGTGCTGCCACACGCGCGCCACCGCATCGCCAAAGGTGAACTGGCCGCGCTGCGTGCGCACCTGCAGAGTGTGACGCGGGTGAGTGGCAACGCCCACGCAGACCCGCACTAGTCTCGACGGAATGCATCCCATGTTAACACGCATGCACACACGCCGCACGCACGCACGCACACGCACCGTGCGCGCAATCTTGTTCCAGCGCTCCTTGATCTTCTCCGCCGTCCACTCGTTGCTCCACACAAAGCCCTCCCACTTGAGCGACGGCTCGTGCTCCGTGAAGCGGGTGATGTAGCGCAGGCGCTCGAGAATGATGCCGTCGTCCTGCGTCCACACAATCGAGTCTGCGCGCAGAGACGCACACCATGTGAACAACCGTCTTCTCCAAAGCTCCCCAAAATTCTGTTACACTTTTGACAATTCTATCCACAGCCCCGATCGGACGGAATCCCAAGTACGGTTCACCCGCGAACAACCGCGATTCACCCCGATTACCCACTCGGATCCTTGAGCTTGCGGCCCGTGTGCTCCGGGGCGGCCATGCCCTGCTGCTCGTCCTCGGTCGTGTCGTCGTGCTCCTCGTCCGTCTCGCCATCCTTCTTCTTGCCCTTGTCGCCGCGCTTCTTCTCCCCATCCCCCTTGCGCTTGCGCCCATCCTCCTTCGTGGGCGACTTGGGCGCGCGCGCAGCCTTTTCCGCGGGCTTGCCGCTCGCCGGCTTACCGGCCTTTTGCACGGCCTGCAGCATCCTCCCCTCCAGCGCCACGCACAGCGGCCGCAGCGCCTTACAAAGCAGTCGAGATGCGCGATCGTTGATTAACGCAAAAGGAGAGCCGAATGGGTCCAAGTGCGTGCGGGGCCGTTCGCTGGTCGGCGGAGAGCGTTCCGAGTGGCGGGAAGTGCGTGCGGGGTGCGGCGAGTGGAGCGCTGCAATTTGAAGTTGGCGCTCAAACGGCAAGGGACTCGTTGAACTGGGGCGAGTGCGAAAAGCGCGGCGCGCCTGTGTGTGTGTGCCCCGTGTGTGCGTGTGCGCGCAGAGGGGGAAGGAGACAGGGACGGGGGCGAAAAAGGGGGGAAAAAAAGAGGGGACGGGAATATAAACGCACGGCTGTTATTAGTGGAGGGGTTTGTATTGAAATTGTACCGAAAAGTGGGTTATTTTGCGCTCGCATGATTTGAAATTTGCGCATTAATTTACGCTGTGGCGCATTTTGCACGCGCTTTTGTGGGTGGGCGCCCAAATTAAAGGAGTATGTATGGAAAATTGTATGAAAATAAATAGTGAATGTGCGGCGCCGATTTGTATGGGAAATTGTATGGAAATAAAACAAGGGTGGGAAAGTGTACTGATTTAAATAATAATTATTTTGTATGAAAATTGTATGGAACGCGATTATCAACGCTCAAAGGGGCCTTGCAGACAGTGTGTGGCGTCATCGGTGCGTGTGAAAATTTGAAAAATTGCGCGCTTTGTCACGTGAGTCTTTTGGCGCACAATTTGAAAAAGTGGCAACTCTATCCAGATAGTGCTTCATGCTACGCGTTCTCACAGCAATCCGTGCGGTTTGGCTTGTGCATTTCAAAGAGAACAGACGCCTAATAGTACTACAGGGGGGGCGCGTTGGCCTGGCAACTCGCGCGCAAAAAAATGGCGTCCGGGCGCGACCCCGCGCTTGAGCGCACGTTCCGTGGGCACAAGGATGCCGTCACCGCCGTCGACTTCAACCCAAACATGAAGCAGCTCGCCACGTCGTCGATGGACGGGTCCGTCATGGTGTGGAATTTCAAGCCGCAGATGCGCGCGTTCCGATTTGTTGGCCACAAGGGTGCGGTGCAGTCTGTGCGCTTCTCCCCCACGGGGCAGATCATCGCCAGCGGTTCGCGCGACAGCACGGTGCGACTCTGGATTCCGAGCGTGCGCGGCGAGTCGACGGTGTTCAAGGCCCACTCTGCAACGGTGCGCAGCGTGGCGTTCTCGCGCAGCGGCCGACAACTGGTAACGGCGTCGGATGATAAGACGGTGAAAGTGTGGTCGGTCGATCGCCAGCGGTTCCAGTACACTCTGCAGGGGCACTCCAATTGGGTGCGCTGCGCCGAGTTTTCGCCGGACGGACGTCTCATAGTCTCGTGCGGTGACGACAAAACAGTGCGTTTGTGGGATGCCGAATCGCGAACAGGCGTGCACACATTCACGGACCACAGCGGGTGTGTGTTTGTTTGACTGCGAGTGTCTCTGCGGGAACGTGCGAGCGTGCTGTTTCTGCGTGTGGGCATGGAGAGGTCGCTCACGCGCATGTTCACCTATGCAGCATGGTGAATGCCGCGGCCTTCCACCCCGACGGCACGTGCGTGGCGTCGTGCAGCACGGACCACACCATCAAGCTGTGGGACGTGCGCACGATGCGCCTGCTGCAGCACTACCAGGCGCACGGCGATACAGTCAACTCGATCGCGTTCCACCCCTCGGGGAACTTCCTCGTCTCCTCGTCCAACGACTCGACACTGAAGGCGCGTCTCGCACGGCTCTCTGCTTGGGCTCATCTTCGTTTCATTCGACTGCATGTGCGATCGTTGCGTTGCACTTATACCGCGGCGGCAATTCATTGCATTTCAACATTGGTCTGAACACTAGCTTCACTGTCTGACGCTTGCTCTTCCGCTGCAGATCTGGGACCTGCTGGAGGGCCACCTGCTCTACACGCTGCACGGGCACCAGAACGCCGCGACGTGCGCGCGATTCTCCCCACGCGGCGACTACTTTGCGTCTGGTGGCGCAGACCACGGCGTGCTCGTGTGGAAGACGAACTTTGATGCGAACGACGCCGACGAAGGTGTGTGAGAGATTCCCGCTGACAGTCATTCGAGAAATTGTGTCTGTCGGTGAGGTGACCCCCTGCATCATCGCCGTCGCAGTGCTTGGCGGTCGTGATCAGGAGGACGTGCGACAGGACGGCCTCAGGGTGCGTGAGAGAGAGACAGAGGCGCTGTGAGTGGTGGAAATAATGTCCCGTCGTGTCTCACACCCTGCTTCGTCACAGTTCGAGGGCGGTGCGCGCTCAGCAACGTCGCACATTTCGTCGTCGGCCGGTGTAAAGGTACGCTTCGCAATGGGCTACGGGATTATTCAGCCACATGTGAACGGCCATTGACACCGCACTCGCGCAGCCTCCCAGTGGCGCCGCGCACGTGAAGGACACGGTCAACAAGCAGCCGCCGGTGGTCAACGTGGGCCCCGCGATATTCCAGGACCCCATTCGGGCGCCCGAGGTGAGTGGCGGCCAAGGACATAGAAATAACTGTCACTGAATTTGAAATTGAATTTGTGTGTTAATCCGTGTCTCTGGCGCATCAGGGGGCTCTGTATGGCGACGAGGGCGACGACGGTCCCGTCACGCGCCGGTTGGCGCCGCGGCAGGTGCGTCAATTGTGATGGTGCATGCGACTTGTCACTTTCCACCCGTGTTTCCCTCGCGGCTCACCCTCACCTCCCCCCCCCCCCCGCGTCCTTTTTACTGTCTCGCAGTTTCCCGAAGACATTTCCGAGAAGCTCTCGGCGATTCTCGGGCAGCTCGACGTGCTCACGAACACGGTCAGCATCCTCGAGCGCCGCGTGAGCCTCACCGAGGACAAGGTCGCAGAGATGCTCTTTGATCCGCGCCGCGTGCGCGTGCAGGTGCGCCGCAACGAGGACGCCGACGATGGCGAGGCACCCCCACGCGACACGGGCTTCCACAGCATAGGATCCGCCGCGAAGGCTGCGAGCGGCTTCAGCGACCGCTGAGGACATGCGCCGTATTTATCTGTCGTCTTGTTTGTGCCGCCGCGTGTCGCTTGCGTATTTTGGCGTTGCGTGCTTGCTGCTTGCTTTTGCCACTCGAACAAAAACGAAAGCCCCAATTTTGAACGTGCGGTTCTTGTAGACTGTCTTCCGACAAACAGAAGGGGCCGAGTGAGGGTCGCTTGTATGTTTATAAAGCGCCCAATCCAACCCATTCAGCCCACGCGTGCCACGAGTCGACGGACACCGCAGTCGCCGATTGGCAATAGAGTTATCTGCATTTGTCAGGGCCTTGCTCGCCGACGCCGAGCCTTCGGGCGCAGTTCACTAGCTGCGCCCCCCATTTCACACGCACGCCTATACATGAGATTGAAACGCGCAATAGAAACACGCAACGCGCGCACGCACGCACGCACACAAACGCGCACACAAACGCACGCACAAAAGCACGCGCGCGTACGACTGTTGTCCATGCACACGGGCCACCCAAGCGTCCCGGGGCGTTCAAGACATGTCTGCGACGGGACGAGACATTCTGGTCAGCACGGATGTAACAACAAGGACGTCCACACACACGCCCGCAAAACACACACACACACGCACGCACACACACACACACACACACACACACACACACACACACACACACACACACACACGCCTCGCAACAAATTGAGAGCAGTCGCGACCACACGTCCACCCACAGCTCCACGGCGAGTCACGCAATTGGCGGTTGATATAATCCTCGTTAAACTTTGTAAAGTTTTGGAATTGCTCTGCGACGGAAACACAACGGGAGAACCAATAAGCACCGGGCGACGGGGCACATATTCATGGCTGAACTGAGAGAAGAGCGCACCACGGAGACACAGGCGCAACACATGGAACGCACCATTGAGTTTTCGTTGGAGGATGAGGTCAAACTCCTCTCGCAACTGCAATTCGCGCTCCTCCAGCGCCTTCGTCACAACCACGCGCAGCTGATCAATCGTCACATAGCCCTCCGGCACGGCGGCCGCAGCGGCCTGATGGTGTTGCTGTGCCTCGTGCTGCTGTGCCTCGTGCGCCGCGTGCGAGGCTTCCGCAGGTTGTGTATGCGCGACGCCGCTCTGCGCATGGACATCGCCGTGCATCATACTAGCATGATCCACGCTCAGCTCCGGCCCGAGAATGTGGCCGCCGTACATGGCCGACAGCTCGTGCACGTCGACGTGGTTGATAACGCGGCGTCGCTTTGGTGTCGGAAGATACTTCTCCACGGGTTCTGCATTGCCACACAAGGTAAGAAGATGCACACCGCGTCACCCGGCGCAAGCAGCGCGCACAACACACGCACACTGCACGGCGCTGCTGAATGCACTCACCGGGGGGAATGGATGACACAAACGGCGAATCAAAGTACGGCCGGCGGTAACCGTGCGGCGGGCTCGAGGGCGGCGACGACGCGCTGTACGCCTGCACGCGACACCGCTTCATCACGTGCATGGGCGACGACGGAGCGTTTGCGCCCTCGACGAGGTCGTAGGGCCGCTTGGCCGGGACCATGGAGACCGACATTCTCGGCAAGGGCAGGGGGATGCTCGCAGTGCGCGAGATCAACCGATGCGAACGGGCGCAGCACGCGGAAAGAGCAACGCTTGCTCAGAGAGGCGCGAGAGTAGGCGCGAGAGTAGTCTAGCTGTGCACAGACCGCCCAAAACGGCTGCGGGGAATTCAAACGGCGTTCGAAGTGGCGATCCCAATACAAAGCCCGCCAAAATACCGCAATCCGCAGGGCACCTTTTTTGAATCCCCGTGCGTGCCAAAGGGCAAATAAGGACACGGCGGGATGCAGGGAGGGTGCCGCACTATGAGGGATGCGCGCGCGTGCACCGATGGCGCGTGGATGGGCGAAGGGAGGCTGCGGATGGGAGGGGGATGTCGTGTTTGGATGACGGGTTGTCGCTGGAACGTTCTCGGGAAAGCGATCGGAATCGGAAAAGTTGTGTAATGAAATGTCTGGTACGGAAAATCCCTTGAAGTTTTGGGCTGACGTTTTGGTTACATTGCTTCGTGCGATAACACGCAAGGCGTTTTGAGCTGACATTGGGTTTGTTTCGGTGGATAACACAACAACGACTTGCGAAGGAATGGCTGTCACTCTTACTCCGAAGGTGATTGGCTGCTGCAGCAAGTAGATACGAGAGCGCGCATAATGCGAAAATTGGCGTTTCGTGCTGACATTGAATCAGTACGTGTCGCGAAGAGCATTGGCTGTCCACATGCTTGCCCTATTCCCGTCCCGTCGGTCATTCGACGCTGTCGTAGTGCGCAATGGGAGGGCACACATAATGCGAATAGGGTCCACCCGATGCGCGGCGTTTCGGCAGGCACTGAATTTGGGTGAAGCTACTTTGTTTGCGCCATGCGTTGTCACGGCCAGTACGGCCCAACCGGACCAACAGTCTCATATAAGCGGAGCCAGGGAATGCGCGAGTGGCCCGCCCCGTAGTAGTCGTCTCCTGCATTGAAATTGATGTCCTTCTTCGCCCGCGCTTCGCTCGTCTGTTCCTTTGACTCCCCCGTCGCTGTTGCGAGGGCCTTTGGTGTGTCACTGGCTGCGGACTGACGCGGCTTGTTGCTGCCGAAGAGCTTGCCGGTTACCACGTCCTGCAGGAACGCCTTGAAGAGGACGAGGATTTCCATTCTCTGTGTTGTGTGCGGGAAGCGAGGCAAATGACGTCGCGGTGCAACGGCGGCACCCGAGTGATGCGGCCAGTACAAACTGACACTGCGGCTTTTATGCATTTCTCAGCAGCAGCGGTTGTGTGCAGCGCACCGTTGAGCCATGAATGGGCCTTTGCCACACAAGCTCTCATTGCGCGGTGGCATTTCGACGAGGGTCAGTACTGACCCAGCACGTGAAGCAGTAGATAATACTGGATAAGACAGAGCCACTGAGTGTTCGAGGGGTTTGCACTTCACATGCCAGCGGCTACGCACGCAAGGCCGTGTGTACAAATGTGCTATCCCGATTGCCACATGGCTGTTGGGGGTCGACGTTGGTATGTATCAATTCCGCTGAGCGCCCGGTCAGCGGCAACCGGCTTACCGTCCGGATAATAAGTTGCGTGTCGAGGGCCTCAAGCACTCGTATCCCAGACGTCGAGCAGAGTGCTATTTGAGAACAGCCTGCGTGTGTAGTGGCCGCCAAATAGCGTTATGTTCGCCGAGCAATGCAGGCAAATAGCGCTGAATCTCCGCCCCAGTTGATTCCGAAAGCACGCGATATTTATACAAGCGCAGAAAGGCGATTGCGACGCATAAGTCAGACCATTACTGAGATGGGCAAACGACACCTCAATTGTTGCCGGCAATCTTGAACTCCTTGGGGCGGTGCGAGCAGTAGGTTGTGCCGCCAGAGAAGATGACGGCGTCGTAGGGTCCCTTGAGTTCGCCCGAAGCCGCCGTGGCCACGGTCGGGTCGAGGACTGTGCTCTTGTACAGCGGGTCGCTGTTCACGCCGTTGAAGTAGTCGCACAGGCCCTTCTGCGATTTCGCCGTGAGCTTGGTCGAGCCATCCGTCCCTTTGGTGGCCCCGTTGCTGTCCTTGACCGTGTAGACCACGCTGGCCGTCGTCTCTTTCAGGGGCTTGACGCGAAAGATGAGCGAGTCGCGGATGCCCTTGAACTCGAGTGTGAGCGAGGGCGTGAACGGCTGGTTCGGCCCCGGCGCAAAGAAGATGGTGCCGTTCGGACTGCTCGTGATTTCCACTGCAGCGGGAGCAATGTCGGATGAGCATTAAAAAATAGATGGCTTTGAGTGGTGAAAGCTTATTACAAGGCATGGAAGGCGAAAGGACGGCGATCGCAGGGAAGCCTCGCAAACAGGATGAAGCAAGCACAGTCTGCCGGCAACCTTTTTAATCAGTTTGGCACGTACACTATATAACAACATATATGAACATGCATACCGCACGCACACACACACGCCACACACAGACACACAATGCAACGAACACGAAGCACTATTAAACAGAAACATGCAGTACGCATCAAGTCCACATCATGCGAAACGACAGCAATAGGCCAAAGAAGCAACGTGCAAAGGGAAATGCTCACCGGTCCCCTGCCAGTATGAATTGGTCGCCACAGACGGCACCGAAACGACGAGATTCTTGGACTCCTGCTGCGCATAGAGCGAGTCGGCGGCGATGGTGGGCAGCGTCACGCCCGCGACGACCACCGCGTCCGCGCGCGGCGCAAGCACAGCGCACACGGCCACCGCCACGACGAGCCACGTCGACGCCATTCTCCCCGCAGTGGCCCCAGGCGCCCGCTGACGTGCCCGTGCCTCACGCACAGCGGCGAACCGCCCTTGTTCTCTACAGCGCTGTCGTGTTTGGCGGTGTGTGTGTCCGCATTTAGGCATCGAGTCCAGACTGATGCCACAAATAGACATGGCTATATATGGCATGGTGAAGTTATGCCATTTGTGGAAAGCACAGGAATTTGCAGGTAACGGCGAGAGAGAATGGGTTTTTGAGAACGCTCTCAACTGCGGCTGTGTTGTCGGCCTTTGGCGCGTGTGGGGAGCTTGCGCCTCGTGCGTTGCATGCACAGAGAGGGCTTAGTTTGAGAGCGAGGCGCTCGTTTGCCGAGTTTGTTCGCTGGATGCCGTGAATGGGCGAGCCCTCGCGGCTGCGGCGCCTGCTGCGCGTGCCATGGAAGAAAGGGGAGGACAAGGACCGCGAATGGACGCCGCTGAAGGACGAGGCGCCGCGCGAGGATCCGCGCGATGCCGCATCATACCGCACGCACGACTCGCTTGAGCACTTTCGCGTTCGTGTGGTTCTGCGGAGAGCGACAGCTGCGCAGGCACCGATCACGCTGCAGGAAGGTGGAGGGAAGCGACGGAAGGAGTCGCGCTCTGTGGATGTTGACAGTGACGAAGACGACGGGGATGGCGGGAGGGATGCGCACACCGGAGACCGTGCCGACGCTGCGCCGGACCTGTCGCTGACGGTGGGGTGGCAGGAGAAGGTGTTTGGGCGCCGCGAATTGGAGCGCTACGCGGACCCCGCGGCGTGTGCGGACGACCCCCTTGCGGCGCGGTACAGCGCACAGGTTGCAGAACTCGAGGCTGCGGGGTCCCCGCACAAGGCGGCGGCGCGCGGCGGAGGCGGGATCATGTTCACGTATGTGGATGCGGACGACTTTGTGAGCGCGAATGACTACACGCGGGAGGTCTCGGACTCGCAAGACACGACGCCACAGACACTCATCGATAATGTGGTCGAGGTGTGTGTGTGTGTCTGCTGTAATGTGTCTCTGTTGCAATGTGTCTAGGGGCTAATTGAGTATGAAGATGTAGGGTGGAGGGGTTAAATGGACGACCTGAGTGGGGGGAGTGTACTGTGCAGGATGGTCGCGCTTAATCGTCATCATTGTCGATAGGCACGACGGCGCCACGGGGACGCACACCTGAGGCTAAGCGACGGCCAGCCCGTGCGCGTAGTGCCTCGCGGCGTTCGCACGCACCACGTGCCGGACACGGCGTGTCAGACGATGCACATCATGGCAGACCTTGTCGCGGCCGCCGCTTACATTGGGGGGGAGGCGCCGAGCGAAGAGGAAGGGTCCCTGTCGGACGTGCGCGTGCTGTGCTCGCTCGTGGCGGACGCGAAGGGCGTCGTGACGATACGCCCCGACTTCAACCGCAGCGTGCCGCCGTACCGCATCGAGTCGGTGCTGCACGACGTCTTTGAGTTTCGCGTGGAAAACGCGTCGCGGGCGCAGGACCGGGCGGCGCAGGAGCGCGAACGGGAGGTGTACCGGGAGCTGTACCACCGCCACGCGGACCTGCTCGCGAACCGCGTGGGGACGGAGTTTGTGCGCGAGCCCGACCTGGAGGCCACGCGCGTGTGGGCGATGGGCGAGATTGTGTGCGCCAAGGGATTCGAGTCGAACAGCGTCTACGTGCACTACGCGCTCGAGCTGCCGCGACCGTGGTCTGCCCCGGACCCCGACCAGCCCCTCGCCGCCGTGTCAGCCATTGGCGATCGCGGGGGGTCGTCTGGCGCCGCCGCGCTCGCATTTCCCTTTGAGTGGGAGCTGCTGTGTGCCGCGTCGGGTGAGTGCGCTGCGTGCGTGTGATGTGCCGTGTCCATCGTGGTGCTAATGGGAGTGCGCTGCAGAGGGGCCTGTTCCCTTTCCGCGCGTCTATCTGCAAGTCGTTTCGCTCGACAGTTGGGAGCGGTACCGCGTGGAGGGCTACGGCTACTTTGCACTGCCCGACAGGCCAGGTGTGTGTGCGTTGCCCTGCTACCAACGATGCTACTTCCGCTCACTTGCATGCGCACTCTCGCACGTCTGTGTTGCGCAGGTTCGACCACTTTGGAGGTGACCATGTGGCGGCCGCTGGGGTCCGTGGAGCAGGCGACGCGCCGCTTTTTTGTCGGCGGTGCACCCGAACTGGAGGACCTGACATACACGGCCGTCCCTTCGGATTTCACGGTGCGTCAGCCTGTCCAGCTGTGGGATTTGCATTGCAGCCTGGATGCCCCGCCTCGCTCACCATGCGTGCGCGCAGGAGCCGCGGCTGAGCAAGCTTGGATTCCGGACAGTGACCACGGGCAGCGTGACAGTGCGAATCAACACGGTGCACCAGTCGTCGTGGGTGTCTGCCTGCGATGTTTGTTGTGATCGGGGCAAGGGCGGCTTGGCGTGCAAATTTTAGGGAGTCGTGGACTGCCGGTGTTGTTGTTTGGAGTGGCTTTGCGTGCACTGTTGATGGTGCCGTTGAATCGCTCGCTCACACCGGCACCGTGCAGACGTCTCGCGCATTCGAACCACGCGGTGCAGGCGCAGTTTGCAAGGGCTTTCGGGTGAGTGTGGGCTTGATTTGCACGTGCTATTGTTCCGTGTGCAGGCTAGTACCTTACGTGGCGCTGTCTCGCAACAGGCGCCTGTCGCTCGATACCACGTCCGCAGAGTACCGATCCACCGCAGCCGTGCTTGGTAAGGACCCCCCCCCCCCCACGCACACACGGCGTGTTTCTCCCTAACCCTGTTGCCCCTTTGCGATTGCAGAGGCTTTCGCCCGGGCGCGCAAGCGACTCGAGAAGCAGCGAACAAGTGGTCCCAAGAGCGAGTGAATCCGCCACTGTAAATATTTTCAACGCAGCGATTCTGCGCCAGATGGCTGCGACACTTGGCACAGTTGCATGAAATCCAGATGTATGTCAACTTCTTGACCGCGACCAGCGCGGTAAAATCACACACGCATACGCACACACACAGACACACACACACGCACGCAAGCACGCACACATGCACACGCCATCTTCATATGTCCGTGTTCATGCACTCTGCGCGGTAGTCCTCGGGCACCACCGCGGCTGCCTCCGACGCAAAGCGCTCAAGGGACATTCCCTCGGCGCCCTGGGACGCCCCGTCAAACGGCGACAACCACGCCCCGTTGTACATGACGCGCACCACGTGACCTCGTACGTCGCCAGCGGGGACACCCGCGCGCCGCCACACCTCAAAGACCATGTTCGATGCGTAGGGGGGATGCCGCCACCCACCGACGTTGAGGGCGCCGAGCAGCGCCGCCAGCGTCCCGTCGTGGCCCGAATAGAGATGCAACAGCGGGCCACCCTCGGCGGGAACGTTCGCGTCGCTCTCGGCCGCCTTTCGCATGTTGCGCACAATTTCGCCAAAGAACGACCCGACGCCCGCGCGCGCCACGTCTGTCCGCCGGAATTTGTAGTTGTTGAAGACGTACTCCCAGTCGCGCACGGCGATGGCGCTCTCGGCCATGTCGCGCGTGACACATGCGGTGGGGTCGTCCTTCGCGCACGGGAGGGGCATGCCGTGGCAAAGGCGCGCGTGGAATTGGTCGACATAGTGGTCAAAGGAAGACGCCCACTCGGGCAGCGACGACGTGCGCGTGATGTTCGCCAGGCTGGCGAGGAGATCCTTGTGCGCGTCCATCATCGCACGGTACTCGTCGCTCGCCGCCTGCGCCGCAAAGAGGCGCGCGAGTCGCGGGCAGAGATTCGCGTTGCCCGTCATCGTCTCGATCGCATCGGGGAAGTTGCGGATGGTAATGGGGCTCGCACCGCGCCCGCGGAATTCGGGCGGGTAGAGGCCCGCGAGGAAGTTGGACGCACTCTGCTGCGTGCGCCTGCGACACGGCATCGGCGCAACGTGAGTGCATGTGGTGTGAAGAGGCAGAGCAAGAAAGCGGGAGGAGCCAAATCAGCTCATTCATCGACGTGTGTCCATCGACTGCCCTAGGGAAGCGGGGAGAGAGGGGCGGCGGGAGAGGGGGGGGGGAAGGTGCGGAGCGGCGCACACGACCAACCATACGGCCGTGCTGCGAACGGCGACCACGCGCGTGTCTTCTAGAACGGGCGGCAGAAAATGGACCGTGTCGACATAGATGCCCCTCACGACGGCGCCGAGCATGCGCTCCATTTTCGCACCAGCGTGCGTGAGTTGCCCGGGCTCGCAGTCGCCGCCCCATATGGTTGCGCGGAAGGGGTGGTCTTCGGGAATCCACGCGTGCTTGAGCGTCCACAGGCCCGTGTCGGACGCCTGCGTGCGCGCCTCGTCCGGGGCGCACACCCACGTCACATTCTCAAAGGGGAGGATGCTGTTGGGCGCGCGGTCGCCGTGCCGCGTCACAATCTGCAGGGACAGCAGGCGCGCGCCGGCAATGGGGTCGTAGGCGCCGACCGGGGGCGAGCGTGCCTGGCAGTAGTTGTAGTCGTCGTCGAGTGCAGCCACCGCAGTGACGAGGAGCGCCGCAAACGCCCACGCGGATGCGAAACTCGGCCGCGCCATTTTTCAAAGAAACTGCAAATGGCATATGCAGCCTAGTGTGAAGATATGGTCAATAGGTCGACAGTGGCGTGCGTGTTCGTTTGTGTATGCGCATTCGTCGTTGATGTGCGTAATTTTCAAGCGTAAGCGTGTGTGTGTGTGTGTGTGTGTTTTTGTGTGTGTGTGTGCATGTGTGTATGTATGTATGTATGTGTGTGTGTATGTGTGTGTGTGTGTGTGTGTGTGTGTGTGTGTGTGTGTGTGTGTGTGTGTGTGTGTGTGTGTGTGTGTGTGTGTGTTTGT